>PNEQ01093243.1:0-61925 GCA_003012365.1 Medauroidea extradentata | reverse complement strand
GCTAATATTCAAATTTGCGCCAATATTAGCAGCTTAACCACAGTTGAGATATCACAGCGTATTTATTCGTGCGTGTTTTTTGCAGCAGCAACACAAGAAAGTTTGTCGACGTCTTCAACTAAGGTAAGTGCGTAGTATTTCCATTTAACTGCGGTCGGGTAGGCAGGAAACTTTGAAAACAAGAGACGTGATCGTCTCAGTATGTAGTAATTTAATGTTCCATGAAATATTATCGAAAGTAAATACACATATGCACGGTGTGTGAGGTCTGCGATACTGTTCGATGACACTGTTTAAGTATAATTTTTGATGATTACTAAACTTTTACTTGCTAGTTTTCTTTCTCCTTTCCCAAAATATTTTCTTTCTTTGACTATGTTTCTGTTTCCTTTGCTCTGTTCAAATTGTTCCTGTTTTCTTCTTTCCTTTTATTTCAAATTTCGTGTTCGTGATTTTCTTCGTGAAGATATCTCTCCTACCATTTCCCTGTTGATACCAGGTTGTTTAAGGTGCCCTATTTCGTGATGAAAATTGGGTTTATTGATTGAGCTGCTTGCTATATCAAATCTCCTCATTCTGAGATTGTTGTCCATTTTATTTGTAGTGTGGGATTTCTGATCCTGTTGGTGTTCCTATACATATTTTGTTGGTACATTATATGTAGTCTCTGTGTACAGCTCCGAAAATATTTCAGAGAATTTTACTTTATACTTATCTGTTTCTGCGATGCTTAACGCTCCGATTGTGGTCGCCTATGATGCGTTCAGTTCTTGTGATATTAGACACGACCGTGTTGTAGTCTGCGAGCTTGCCTTGTCTTGATATAGTATTTTTATCTTAGATATATATTGTGTACTGTATTGCACTTAAAAATATTTTTTATTACAAATTTAGATTTTACGAGGTAAGCTATGTATTCCTGTTAACAATGATATCAATTTAAAACATAAACGTGTTTTTAGGCAAAATAACGTTATATACCATTGATTTTTGTTACCTCGGAGAGTACAACTATTTTATAGCTGCACGAAAACCTTCAAACATTATACTGACGGAAAATATATCGATTTATAGAGCCAAAATTAGGTCATGAGTTATCACTGCTTTTCTAGTAAAAACAACTGTCGAATATACAGACCATTTCCGCAAGCGGTAGTGCGTTATTTCTGAAGTCCAATGACCCATGCGCTTAGGCTGTTAACCACAACGTACCCTCTTTGTTATTTTCCGTTAATTTTTTTTATGGTACACGTGTATTGATGAAACGACATATTTACTAAGATAAAGCATAATGGTTACGCCTATCGTAAGCACGATAATTTCTCTCCGTAAATTAATTTCTGCGTTTTGCACCGGATATCTTCATCCCATTTTGAAGTAGTTTGAAATCGATCCTAGAAAAACGAAACAGTGGAGTTTTTGAAATAAGCTATTTTGCACCACCAAAGTGAATGTTTTGCCAGATGGACGCGTGATAACTCCTACGAAATAAAGGTTTTAGTCTAACTCACGTAATAATTCCATATTTTGACAGTTTACTTCAGAGAAGTGTGTGTGTAAGCAGGATTGCGGAGACTGTGCTTTTCAATGACGCCAGGTAGGTTTAAAGTTACAAACAATGACACTGCCAGGCACATTTCTTAGAAGAGACATGTCAACATACGGAAAAGTTACACGAGACAGACTATTCAATAAAGGTTGATTCAAAAGTCCCGATCCATGGGTACGTAAACACATATACATTGCTGGAAGAAAAACACACATCAATTAAGCGACTTCCTGGAATGTGAAACGGTAGAGTTGTATACGATTTCCGCCACTGTCTCGGCATGGTTAATATGACCCAGAAATGAATATGTGTTTACTTAACCAATTATCGGAAATTTTCAATCACCTAGTAATTCTGCATTCTCGCAACGTGCTTGCTCACAATTTTGGACAGAAAACTTACTTCTAGGACTGCTCTGTTTTCGTTTTTATGTATCAACATTTAAATTCCCAGAAAATTTTAATAAATTTTTTGGTTAACGTTAGTTCCACGCACTCTTAAGAAATTGGTGAAGTAAACTGACGCTTGACCTTCGTTACAACATTTGGGATATAAAATCATCTTTTTTCCACCAACTGAACATTTGAAACTCTTCGCATTTGGTATATCGTGAATCGTGATCATAATAACTTGCCGATAATTTATGTGTGCTCCGTCCTTGAAGCAATAAGAGAAGATATTTTGGACATCGCTTAACATCTAGATATTTAGCGCGGGTGAGAGGTGACATGTTGTGAATAAAGAACAGTGCCGGAATGAAGAGGTGATTTTTTTTGTAAAACCTTCTACTAAACTCGCGTTCGATATATTTAGCTACAAAAATAAACACAATTTAAAAGCGTGCCTCTATGTGTGTATTTATGCATAATGCTTAGAAACTCAAAATGGCTAAAAACGGCCTTTTCAGACTGCTCTTGCGTAAAAATACCAATCAGATTTTTTTAAAAATAAAGTATGCGCTGGACTATACTACGGACTTTCCGTAAATAAAAAAGTTGGGTCACCGATTAAAGTCCTTTAGGAAAATGCCGACGACCGTAACACTGTACGGCGTTTTCGCGCTCCGTACATAAAGGCGACACGGTTGTTGATACACGAGCCAACCTAGACCTTATCGCCTGTCAGTATCCTTACTTTAGACGCGACATCTAGCGCCTGCTGTATGGGGCTCTTAAGGGCGCAGCCATCTCAGTTATCAACGTCTTTTTTTATTTTTATATTTGTACCAGATATTTATTTTCTTGTTTTAGACATAAATTTTGACTAAATCGTCCTCTTAGGAAATTCGTGTATCTCTCATACTTTTTACGTAATGAGTCGTAAACGTCAAAATTTGCACTTTACGGTTTTATGTACGCTACTAAAACCAACTGACATACCAAACTGAAAAAAAATTCACAGTGTATGACAATGTTGTAGACTATAACTTGACACATATAAAAATAAAACATAAAATATTGTTATATTTAATTAAAAAATGCTGAATTTTAAAATGAAAATTTAAAATTTTTAAATTTTTTTTTAAAATACAAATTTTATTTATTTTGGTTTTTATATATGTCAAATCGTAGCATACAACATTGATATACACTGTGAATTTTTTCGGTTTTGTATGTCAGTTGGTTTTAGTTGCGTGCATAAAACCGTAAAGTGCACATTTTGACGTTTACGACTCATTACGCAAAAAGTATGAGAGATACACAAATTTCCTAAGATGAAGATTTAATCCAATGTATGTCTAGAATAAGAAAAAAAAATATCTGGTGCAAATATTAAAACAAATAATAGACGTGAACGCGCCCTTAAGAAATTTACACAATATAAAACTTAAGCATTATGACTTTTTATAAAATATTACATCTCATTCGTTTAACGAAGCATACACAATAGAACTATGAGTGCTAAGGCTAATGTTCCGCAATAGAAATAGTAACGTCAACTAATCGCCGTATTCTCTTGGCGCCATTCGTAATTCACCTGATAACCACCATCTTGCTTTAATCTATAAAATACACACAGGACGGGGTATTTTAAAGGCAAATAAATATAATTTAGAAGGTAACTCAAGTCGTTAGTTGTATAGCTATCTATCGGTTCGTCGTTTGCAAATCTCGCAATTATTTCCTCATTACTTTGCTGAGCGGTTTTAACCATATCCTCAGGTATAATTAGTATCAGCCCAAAACACAAAATTTAAAGTATGTTCCTATTGTCCTTCCGCTGGTACGCTTAGTTTTTGCGACTCTATAAATTAACATTCTTCTAAAGTATGCTTCTTACTGTTTAGGATTTTAATCGTGTAAACTCCTCAAGAGTTAGTAGTCGCTTGCATTTTCTTTCACGCTTGAGGCACGAAAACGGGGAATATAAGAAGTCAGTCAAACACGTGCATTGTTTCGTAGAATGCGTTTTTTCATCGGGACTTCAAGCGATGACGCTGTTAATTTATTTGTGGAAAATATGTAGTAAAGTCCATTGCAGGTTTCTATGATTTTGTTTTATGGTTACGGATTATATAACTGTTTATAACTGTATATCACTGTATATCACTGTATATAACTGTATATCACTGTATATAATTGTATATCACTGTATATAACTGTATATAACTGTATATCATTGTATAACTGTATATAACTGTTGATAACTGTATATAACTGTTGATAACTGTATATCACAGTATATAACTGTATATACCTGTATATAACTGTATATGCCTGTATAGGTATAACTGTATATACCTGTATATACTGTATATATTAACTAACGGACGGTGTTTTTAAAACCATAGGGACACAGTTTGAAGTGTGTCTTATTTTCGTAGATAAACGAATTGGAAAATTTTTAATAGTTGTACAAAGAAGAATTCACTTTCCGTGACCCGCTACCTGCACGTCTCACTAAAGCTTACAGGGCAATTGAAAGGTACGGCGTCGAGCAAATGACTAGAACACTGAATCGAGGATAAACTCCGAACCACTCATCATCATTCAATGAGACTGAGTGAGTAGATATTATGGACGTCTCGAAATGCAACACTAATCTGTAATACGCTTTGTTTTCAAGGTAACATAATTTTTTTAAGAAAAATAATGGCTTGAGACCGCTAAATATATAAACGTAGAAAACTTTTTACTATTATAATTACCAATACAATAAAAAAAAGTTCTCTGTGATAGTCAGAATTTAAAAGACCGACATCCTAATTAGAAAGTAATTTTACTAGCCGAAAAACTTACGTGCTGAGGTTTACTGATGTTAAAATTCTTGTCTAACCAAAACGCTAGTACTTTGAGAATTCGGTCATCATAGAGCTCTGGGTATCATTGAATAGAAAATTGTAAATAAAAACTGTTCACAGTTTTTGGATTATGTAGTTTGAAGCCGTTATTAAAAACATTTTAAATTATTTACTCTAAACCACGGTCGTAGAAGAACAGGTCTGGACACTCGCCTATATATCTAACAATGTATTTTGCTTGTCCCCCTTGTTGTTTGGCTGTAGTTCGTCAAGTTACCGAGAATATTGTGTTTTATTGGCGCTGCAGTTAGGGCGGTCGGACCGAAATTTCGCCCACTTTTTTCCATTGTTAAATTCATAAAGTAAATAAAGATTGCTGGAGCCTTTTCTTAAATTTGTGAGCGAAGGAAGTATTTCGTAAATTGATAAAAAAAAATACGTTTTGATAAACTGAATAGAAGTAGGTGGAGTTTGAGTCCGATCGCCCTAACTGAAGCGCCAATAAAACACAATATTCTCGGTAACTTGGTGAACTACAGCCAAACAACAAGGGGGTCAATATCCAGGCGAGTGTCCAGACCTGTTCTTCTACGGCCGTGCTCTAAACAAAGCATAGTACTGACTTGTGTTGTATAAACAAACGCCCGTTAATACAATAACTACTTGGCATAAAAGTCACATCGAACTATGATGATTTTTTCTTGTTTTAGACACAAAATAGGACTAAATTTGGCTCTTATGAAATTTTTGTATCTCTCATAGTTTTCGCGTAATGGCTTGTTAAAGTAATATTTTGATTGTTTCCGCTTTAACGACTACACTTAAACCAACTGATATACCAAACTAAAAAAAAAAAACACAGTGGATAAAAACATTACAGGCTACAATGACATGCTCATAAAATTAAATAACAAAAATTATTTGTATTTTAAATAAAATGCTGAAATTGAAAATAAACATTTTAAAAAATTCAATAAATGTTTTAAAAATACAAATAATTTTTATTCTTTAATTTTACGAGCATGTCATTGTAGCCTGCAATGTCTTCATCCACTGTGATTTTTTTTCAGTTAGGTATAGCAGTTTGTTTTAGTGTAGTCGTTAAAACGGAAACATGCAAAATATGACTTTAACAAGCCATTACGCGAAAACTGTGAGAGATAAAAAAATTTCATAAGAGCCAAATTTTGTCGCATTTTGTGTCTAAAATATGAAAAAAAATCTGGTACAAATACAAAATAAAATTATGATGACGAAAATTGCGGTAAAACGCGCACTTAAGGTTTTATCTTCAATTGAGTATTCCAGTTGTTCTCTCGACGTCGTACATATCTATTACCGTACGTAGTATCACGGATAGCATACCTATAGATTGTTCACTTTAAACTGAGCACTTCTCAACATTTATAATAACCAAGAACTGTATTTTATTGGCGTCAAATGTGATTCGTTTTCAGTGTGATGAAACGTTAACACTGGTGTATAGTTCCATGGTAGATTTCTTAGTTTTGTATTGAAAATATTAAAAATGAATGCAAAATAACTGAAAGAGTAATTTAAGAAGTACTTACTTTATCGTGAACAGACTATAACGAATAACAGACTTAAACGCATGTCACATACGTGCGTGAACGAATCTCCGCATATCTGAGACACCAAAAGTGGATGAGATAAAGGAAACGGCAATCTGCAGTTATGAACTTTTAGTTGGTCGGTGAGTTTTCTCAGGGTAATATCGTTTTGCCCTCCCTCTTAAGGCCCTTTAACACAGTCAAATTTTATTTCAATTTTCTTTCAAATTTATTGAATTAAATTTCTTGAATACCATGTGACGCTATGGTGACGTCATAACCACGGCCGTTTTGCCTTTGAATTTATTGAAAGCCGTTAATTTCGTCAACGATTTTTTTTCGAACGTGCTTGAAATTTTCTTGAATCGAAATAGGCTTTCCTAACATTATTATTTCAAAAAGCATATTAATTGTATTCTAAATGCGAAATAAAGCATATTGAAATAGGTATGAGAAGTATTTATTTTAAATAATGTATTCAAATATAGTAAGAAATTTTATATTGGCTAATAGAAATAGGTTTTTATTGTGCAGGGCTAATATTTGTTTGTAAATAAAATTACATTATTTAATTTGTGCATAATTTGTTTATAATGTATGTTATAACGTTTCTAGTTGTACCTTCCATGTATATTGAGTAATATTTCTTGAACCATCATGCTATTCAATAAATTGATTTCAATAAATATTTGATCGGGTGAAATGGCCTTTATTAAGCCACTCCGGTCTCCATACACACACGCACACAAGTGCTCGAGATCTCTCTGGTGCTTCCTGAATCTCTCCTCTCACTCCCCTGAAATCAAACCAGAAACTTGCCCACGCGCAGGTGTGAGGCCATCCATCGAGCACGGGACTCGCGAGGTCTTTTATCACTGACGTCAGCGGCGCCAAGTGAAGTACTTGTTTCACGGCAGATATGAATGGCTTCTCCGAGTGCTTGTTTACCACTAAGTGAACAAGAGACTGGCAAAAGTGCCGGACTTCGAGACGGACTTGCTTTTATCTCACAATGATAAGATCACGTGCTACAAAGGCAATTATAAACTAGACGGAGAATAAAATTATCGGTGCAGGCAAACTATATTCTTCTCGTAGTAGTTTTCTGGATGTAATGAGCTTTAACTCCCCATGTTCCTTTTATTTATTTCATCCATTTTGACAACAGTTACATAGCTACTCCTCTACTTACACATATCCTAACAAACACAGCCATAGAGGTAATGATAAGAGCAATACTAAAAACCTTATTACCAACCACCTAACTTTCCTACATGCAACACATCTTCCCCTCTTTGACAAAATACTTATAACCTTAATAACAAACATCAACTCTGTTACCACACATTTTCTCTCCTTTGAAGGGATATGCATGACTAATGTAAACTGGCAATTCAGTCAACCTGTCTTTACAAATTTAGTCTCTGTTTTGGTTTCACTTCCCTTCCACACCTAGTCCTTACTGGAGTTTTCTCCCCTTTACAGTCTTGTGCTTCTACTCTAGGCCATCCCTTCCATCCTTCTTCCTTCTCTTCTTCTAGATGTGCACCTTGTTCGTCTTCCTGCTTTACTCTGCCTTCTTCACACCCTTCTTGTACTCTCGTCTGTGGATCGACTTGATTACTCTCGTACCCTGTGTTCTGGACATCTGCTGTGATATCAGGTGGATTTTTTTACATCTCCTTCCTTGCTAAGCTCCTTCCTACTTTATTAGTATTCTCAGTCTTCTCTTGAACTGGCTTTCCAACATCTTTCAAGTAATACTTATTTCGCCGGATTATTCGGCCACCTGACGAGATCAATTAGGACTTCGGGGTATCTGCTTCTGACACTATTTTAAACACAACTTCTTGTCCCTCGACTTTCATCCTTGCCCTCCAGGGCAGACTTACTTTCTCTTTAATATTTACTGTAGCTAAAAACAAATCATCCTGTGAGTTGTCTCCCGAGCTATGAATTTCCGAAATATGCCTTTCTTTGTCTTTTGTTTTACATACTTTCATAAAGAGTCCCATTCTGCTGCAGTTTGGCATCTCTCGTTGATTGCAGGGCATCTTTCCTTATGTGATTTATCTAAAGCCCCTCCACATCTATAACATTTTCTGGCCGCTTGGAAGTTTTGACTGTTTGTTTTTCTTGTACATTGATAAATTTGTTTACCCTGTTTATTATTGCTCAATTTGCTTGTATTAGCATTAATTCTATCAATATTTTCCTCTATTGTTGCTTCCCTAGTTGATTTTTGTAGTACTAACTGTTGTTTCTTAACTGCCTCTGACAGTCTATCCTTCATAACCGCACTTTCCAAGGTTAGGTTTGCATCTAGCTGTAACATTTCTGACAACTTTATGTCTTGGATTCCTACCACAAGTCTATCACGCACCAATTCGTCACGTAATGTTTTGTATTCGCAGTGCTCCGCCAGTGTGTGTAAGGCAGTTACAAATGAGTCCACAGACTCGTCTGACTGTTGTGAACGAAGGCTAAATTTAGCCCGTTCATAGATCACGTTTCTCCTTGGAATGAAATGTGATTCCAGTCGTTTCACCACCTCGTATGACTTTGAACCCTTCTCGGAAAGTTGGGAGGAGTTTATTATTTCCTCCACTTCTGGTCTCATTACATATACTAGTGTACTAACCTGTATTTCTCCACTTTTCTCTGCCAACCCACTCACCAACCGATACCTTTCAAATCTTCTAATCCAAGTAAACCATTCGTCTGGTTTTCTAAAATCAAAATTGGCAGGCGGAGAAATTATGCACATCGATTTCGCCATTTTCTGTTTCTTTCTTCTTTTATTTCACTTGGAATACTTTCTGCACTTTTATATTTTCCTCTCAACCTTCTATCCCACTTCTGACACTATGTAATGAGCTTTAACTCCCCTTGTTCCTTTTATTATTCCTCACTATTTATTTCATCCACTTTGTCAACAATCACATAGTTACTTCTCTACTTATACATATCCTAACAAACACAGCCATAGAGGTAATGATAAGAGCAATACTGAAAACCTTATTACCAACCACCTAACTTTCCTACATGCAACTCAAGGGAGAAAAAGAACAAGAAATCGGGAAGGGTGGAAAAAAAATAAAGAGAAAAAGGAGAGGTGAATGTGTGTCACTTTCACGTGTATAGGTTTGGGTACACATAGTACTTGTATAGCCATTAAATTCTTAAAATGATATGTAAATCACTTACATAGGATTTGATACCTTTGCATATTCCCACTAATTTCATCCAGAGCAATTATGTATGGTTAATGTGTTGTAACCCAATACGTCTCTAAAATGAATGTTGCTGTTTTAGAATGATTTTAAAAACTGAACTACTTTGTAATAGCGTGTTCTATGAAAGATTCAAATTATTTGAAACAATCTTTAAAACTATTTTTTCCTTATCAAGAACAAGGGTAGTGACAGTGTTTTAGTATCTGTAGAGATGCGTTACCACACAGACCTTTGTGGCTACAAGACAACAACGAAGAGAGCCAGAATTTTACAAGGTGTTTCTTCCGTCGTTATTAAACAAGGTGTTCAAGTCAACCCACTTAAAATGAGTGATGTTAACAACAGGCTGATTTAACATTTTGGTGCTAACTGGCAGAACCTCGAGTACTTCGAATTTTACAGACATGTCCTGCAATAGCAACAACATGACCAAGAGATACCATAGGGGATTAACCAAGAGATACCCTAGGGGATTAACCAAGAGATACCATAGGGGGATAACCAAGAGATACAATAGGGGGATACTAATGAAGGCTGTGATTTAGTGGTAGAGAATGCTGCTTCATTTGTATCACAAACAGTGGTTAAAAAGTGGTATAGTGTGTGACTTAGTTTCATATTTTGGAATATTTGTAATTAATCTGTTAGTCACTATAATTTTTTATGTGTAAACTTTGTTACTCAAGTGTGCGCCTTTAGACCGAGTACTCACTAGCATAAAGCTGTCTGCATACATGCGGACTGTTTGCAGACTGTAAGTGGACTGTTTGCAGACTATCTGTGCACTGTCTCCAGAGTGTATGTGAACTTTATACAGACAGTCCGAATACATCTATATGTATGTTTTTTTTCCGTTGGGAATGGGAAACACAGACAGCTGTATGCCTGTATTACAAATTTAAACAGTATGTCCAATTTCAGGCACCGTCCTCCTGATTCTGAACCCGAGGATGGATCCAGAGGTAACGAATACGATGGTAATCACTCCCGAAAGCCTATTAGTAATCGCAAAGTGTAGATTGATGTCAATACAGAATCTATTGAATGAATGAAAAGTTTAGCCCATTCTGTCGCTAAACGTGATGAATTTTCCGTGTACGGGAACATATAGGCAACAAATTGAGAAACTGCGAAGGAAGCAGACATGAAATTACTAATGCGCAACACCTTATTAATGATATTTGCTACAAAATTGTAGCATGTGAATTTGCAAGGCCAGCCTCCTCACAAACTCCTAGTCAAAGCCATTCTTTGTTGCTTGCAAATAGGCTACCCCAACAAATAATCCTTCTTCACTTCACTCTCCATCGGTATCATCATCTCCATTTTCAAGCACATGTATTTCTGTACCAAGACCGAATTCTACACCCATTTTGTCTTTTGTTTTACAGACTATTCATCTCTGACGCCTCTCAACATTCAAGATCCTCCCATACGACAGTCTCCACTGCATATGGCACTACATACAATTCGATGGACATTGGGTTTGACGAAAATGTTTGGGAATAAATTACTGACAGTAAAAGTGATGACAGTATCTTAAAACATCATGTATATGACACTGTTTTAGGTTCTTCTGTTATAAAGGTATATTATTGGTGCAATGTCCACTTCATTCACAAAACATCTGTTTCAATACATCGATAATGTTTTGTTTGTACAGCACACATTGTAAAATTTATTTTTCACCTTGGCAAATAAATAAACCTAGTAATAACACTGTCAGTAATACATGTTTATGTACAATATAACCTAATTATATTACCTTCATGTATCTTTCCAGTGAAGAAATACTATTGGCGCAATCGCAGAGATGACATTCTTTGAAATCTTAAATGTGTATTGAAGACTACTAAAAGTATCCTCTGTAGCGAGATCTAAGGCAAACCCCAGTCTTATCTAAGGTGAAACTGGCCTCCTAAATTTGGTGTCATGTTTGCAAATTCGTGGACCCACCAGTTGTAAAGTTCTTCTATGTCTGAAGTGGCCATACGTAGACAATTTTTGAACCCTATTCCATCCTCTAACTTAACAATGCGTGGTAGGTAAACAAACGCTGAAAACATCAATTGATTTCAACCTTATTTTGGAAGCCAATATGGATAAAATACTTAATGACAATACTAGATAATGGTATTTGCCAACTTTATGAGTAAATATTTATCCAGAATTACTAATTCGTTACGCGCAGTCTCTTGCGCCGTAGTTAAATGCACGAGGTTCCGGCGTCAGAGATTGTGCCTCAGAAGTTTGTAACACTGGAAACAGTTTTGTTTAAAACGTTGGCTAAAACTATCGTCTAGGATTGCTATTGTTTAATTTTCGCAAATTGGCTTCGAGAAACCTACAGTTATAGATTAATGCTTTTGGCGTTGAATTATGTACCACGCCCTCTTAAGTTCCTTTAATAAGTTCTCTGCATTCTGTATACTGTTTTAAAGTAACTCTTGTGTCCAAGATCGCTTCGTCTTCAACCTACGATATGACTGAATCACCAAAAACTAGCACAAATACCTGCCACAGCCACCGCATCTGCCATTACTGCACGCCAAATTTAAACTAAGAGTGGACACAGAGCACTTGCACGCGGCATACTCAGCTGCCCGCATACAGTTGTTTGAATACACCGTTCGCATACAGCTGTCTGCATACATCTGTTCGCATACAGCTATCTGCATACATCTGTTCGCATACAGCTATCTGCGGGCAGGTGTATACAGACAGCTGCAAGCAAGTGAGTACTAGGCCTTACAGTGCACATAATTGTTAACTACTGGTTTTGTGAACATTTTTAAATTTCAAAATAACATTGACATAATAGGTTAATAGTTTACAGTATTAATCGAAATATGTTGTAACGTCTTTTAAGTTAACTATAAACTTTAACACCTCAAATGGTCAATATTAATACATTAAATAATCTTATGTCCAAAATGTAACGATGGACAATTTATCATAATGTATTTTTGTTCTGTAAGACAGATTAACATAGGAATTTCCAATTAATTTGGTTCTAAAAGTTTCCAAGTGACATGCATAGTTCCAAATCTGGCCTAATCCAACATTTAAACTTAAATAACTAACGAAGTTTGTAATAGGCCTCTTTGTCATTCATATTGATTAGATGTAATGTTCAATGTAAATACCGCAAAATGTGATATAATTATCGTAGAGAGCCAGTTGAAATTTTATAGTGCTCAGAATCATGTGTTTAATCTTACTCAATCGCAATAACTTGTTTCAAGTAATCTGTATTAAATTTGGTTTTGCACACTGGCCAGAGGCGAAGGGTTTGAGAGGAGTTTTTGAATTTTGTCGTGGCCATTTAACCCTTCATGCCGAAGGAAATAGAAAGTTGTAAACGTAGGACGAAGGCTGGTCCACAGCTTCGAATTTGTGTCGCTTACCCCCTGCAGTGAAATTTAATATTAACTTTAATAATAGTTATCCTAAAGAGTTCAAATTGTGTATATAAGTTAGTGTGTATGTCAATGTTGACCTGTATAAATTTAAACCGGTACGAAGGAAAGGCCGTGTTTAGTTTTGTCAGTCGTCCACAGAGCCTCTGATTGGTTGGGAGTAAAGAAAGGAGTTTTTAGAGAAAGTTTCGCAAGCGTGTTGGTTAGGTTTGTTTGGGGGACTCTTTGCCGCGGACACCACGAGGGGTGGTTGTGTCCCGAGCCGCGAGTATTCGCGTGGTCCTCGGATTATTTGTGGAGACTTTTGTTGTGGCCGACACGAGAGGTGGACGTGCCCTGGAGCCGCGTCTCCATTCGCGGGAGTCCGCCTTCGACTAAGATTTACAGTCTTTCTGGACGTCACCAAGGATGCACGCTCATGGGACTGACAAGCTAAATACCGGGTTCCTAAGTATCCAGAAAGGAAAGAAATTCCGGCGTTATTACTCTGTACTAATACAACCTACCGGAAAATTGATAAAAGTTAATGTGTATATTTCCTCTCCAAATAACCGATAAAGTTTTAAAGTTTCGAAATGTGATTTGTGAGACCTTTGCTAAAATTGATTACGTTTTCTTACAAATTTCTGCAGTACAACATTTTGTATATCACTTCATGGTAATGAGCAAACCGTTTGCCTTAATTTCTCGCAAAAAAATTCTGATGGAGATGACCAGTTTTGAAAATACATGACTCAATTAAGAAAAAAATTGGAAAGAAAAAACTAGACCCCTTCAAATCAGACAACACAGATTTGAGGCCTCCATCGGCAAAAAGACAAATAAATAATACATGTGAACCATAAGATTACAACACAACGATGAGATGGAACAGAACTTAGTAGGCCCTAGTTTTGTTCGTGTCTGGAAAACTACTGTGTTTTGTTTCGTCACATTGTTGTGTAGTATTTTTGTGGTTCATATATTTTATTTTTTTGTCATTTTGTCAATGCAGGCCTCAAAACTGTGTTGTCCATCATGAAGGGGTCAAGTTTTTTCCTTTTTTTTTTTTTTTTTCGCTATCCTTGTTCTATTTGAGCCGAAACCATTTATGGAATGTTATGTTGTGTATTTATCCTTTTGACTTAAGGATACACTGTTTATTTATATTTTATATTTATTTTTAATTTTCTTTTACAGTCATCTGCACCGCAAAACTACATTCAGCCATACGCTACCATTTCACAACTCTTTCAAAGATGATATAGGTCATTCAGGGTGAAGTGAGCACTAAAAATTTAACCTTTGGAAAATATCGCAATCAGTTACTGCATATAATTCAACATTAACTATAGTTGCCTTATTTCCTTGTATGGTTGGCAGCGATGGATAGATACGAACTGATTTTTTTTTTTTTTTGAAGTCGGTGTTATTTTTTGTTAGAAATTTTTTACTTAAAGTAATTTTTAACAACGTTACAATGGTTTTTTACTATTATACTTTACCCATCCCAAGGTTGCAGCAGAAATAAACACTATCACTGACGAGCTCTGTCATTGGCTGGCTGGTTAGTTAACCGTGTCGTTGCAGCAGAAAATAATTCCGATGCTATAGTGCTATGTTATAGTTTAGACTTTGTGACGTAAACAGTCTGTTGTAGCTTTTCCTAAAATCCTCTAATATAATATCACTTTGTGTGTATGACATGGTAAATGTGCTTGAAGTTAGGAAGTATTTATATTCGTTGTTTAGTTACGGGTTAAAAACGCCTCTATAGGCCATTCGGGATAAAGTGAGTACTAAAAATGTAACATTTTAATAATATCACTAGCCGTTACTGCACATAATTTAACATTACCTAGCTCTAGTTGCCTTGCTGCTTGCTGGTTTGCAGCGAAATTACGCAATTTAGTTCCGTGTATTTTCCTATTTAAATACAACATCCTGAAACAAAATCAACCTAAATCGACATACTTGTATTTTTTTACAGGTGTTGCAAAATTCCATGTCAATATTCTCACGTCTAGAGGAACAAAAGTGTTACATGAACATAGGACCAAAATCGCACCAATTCAGCGCTACAGTTGGCAATACATGACGTATGGCTGATAAGCGCGCTGGTAGGATCATGTTGCTGTGTCACAGTTGTTCCTACTGTCTGTGTGTTAGTGGCGTAGTGTGTGGCATAGTAACATGTTATGTACTGCTGTAATAATGCCCCACAGCAACATGATCCTACCCGCGCGCTATCAACAGTACGTCATATATGCAAACTGTAGCGCAGAAACGGTGCGTTTTTTTTTTTTACCTATGTTCATATAACACTTTTTGTTCCTCTACGAGTGAGGATTGTTGACCTAGAATATTGACATGAATAAACTTTTTAAATCAAACTGTATAGATACCTACTGACTTCACAATTTATTTTACACGCGCAAACACAGAGTGACGTATACAGAGAGGTTAGACATTTCTCGTTGTTAGCCGTTACACGCGGAACGGTACAAATTGGCTGAAAATTGAACTTTAGCATGGCTTTATTGAGAGCTCACTTTATCCCGAACTACCTATAGTAACCAGCGCTGTTGCAAGATGGCGGACTCGGCGAGTCTGGCTGAAGTGTCATCTCAGTTTGTCGTTAAACATAAACGAGGGAAAAAATTAAATGTTATAGTACGGTAAAATATTCCGGTACAATGGGACGGCACGACAATTGTTCTTGAGAACGCTTCAATTCGCCCGTACCGTTCCCGTGGGAAAATGTGAACAGAGGCGTCTGACCTATCTTCGGAGAGACGTCACGTTGACAGCTGATATCTCGTGAAACACTTGGAGTTTTGTTTAACAGACAACAACGTGTTAAAGTGCGCGAACAGACGGAGTGATACAAGCTGCAACCTTGGAATGGATCGAGTATAATTAGGGACTAAACATTCAAAAGGGGCTAAGTACCATTTTCGACGAAAATGATTTAGGTACAGTACATAGAAAGGCGCCAAAACATAAGGTCGAAGACATACCTAAAGTGCTATCTCCTAGTGATATTCATACGCGCCGTACAACAGCACAATTACATGGTTGGAGTAACATCAACACATTCTAATTCATTCATCATTGTTCATAATTGTTTTGTATTAGTTACTGTTCGGTTTCTCCTATTTACTACTATCATATTGTAAAAAAATATGTGAACGCATTTGGATATTTCCTTGTTCATTTGTTTGTCGCAATATAGGCCTACTATTTTCGTCATTATCTCGAAACTTACCTTTTGGCACTTAGTCCCTTATGAAAGTTAAGTCTTCAATTAGAGATGGTGAAATGTCATGAATTCAATGATCTGTATGTTAGAATAAACTATACTATGCATACTCAAGCCCTGGCAATCTGTCCACTAGCTGCTACTCAGTGCAACATTAGACAATGAAAGAACAGATGGGCTTGAGTATGCAGGTCATTGAATTTGCGAAATTTCACCATCTCTAATTATAATTAATATCACATGACTATGCTCACGCATGAACTGTGTTTGAACGTGACAAGAGAAAGTTTATTTAAGAGATGCTACTAAACTTGCCTAAGATATCTTGTCTACGAAAATAACACTTATTAAAAACTATGCTTTTCTGGTATTGTTTTGTAGATATAATGTCTTTGGGGATCCTCAAAATTGCTAAAAACTGCTTTTTCAGACTGCCGTCATGCAAAACATACAAACCGGGGTCAAAAAACAAAAATAGAGAAGCATGCGCTGGACTTTGCTATGCACTTTCCGTAAATAACACAGTAGGGTCACCCTTAATTTCCTATGTAGTCTAACAGTTTTTGTAAAATTTATAAAGATTTTCCTTGTACTCTTTCAAATCCTTGCAAAAGTACAAAGATTTTCTTTGTAAAATCATTCGTTTATGAAGTTACAAAGGTAAACTTTGTAACACTACAAAGGAATTTATGTACCTATATACCGACAGTTCCTGCACTGTAGTTTTTTTTGTAAAATATGACATACACTTTTTGTAGTTGTACAAACTTGTGTAAATGTAGAAAAATTTTCCTTGTAAAATTATTAGTTAATAATGTTAAAAAAACTTTATTTAAAAATAATATATGTTGTTGTCTACCAAAATCATAGGCTCTCCAGAAATTACTTATGCAAAGATCACAACATCTGGAAATCCTTATTATTACTGATTTGTACATTGAATGTACACAAATAAATAAAGACTGCATGTCATTTTCGTGCCCCGCGCATAAGTGCGATCGTGATCTTATTGCTCCCTTGTTCTTCGTACTAATCGCGTCATTCAACGCATACTGTATAGGGGTCATTAGTCTATTCATGTGCTAAATTTTTTCTTAGTTTTAAGGGTTTATCAGAGTTCTTTGACACTGCGTAAAACAATAAGCGGTAAAATCTAAACAGCGACTGAAAATAACTTTCATATACATTTTAACACAATGGTTAACATGTTAACATTAATTACTGTGCAATGCAAATACCATACAGTGTTACACCATGGTTAAGGTAGTTCTTTGAGTCATACCACCTGTAAGAAAAGATTTATTTGGAATCGTTTAATATTAGGCTAATTTGTGCTTTGAATTTGTAATAAAATTTAAACTATTACTACATGTGAATCCCTTAATGAATTTCCTTCAAACCTCTTATCACGTACTGGTGCCTTTAACATCCATTTTAAGATATAGATTACCATGGTGACATACCACAATTTCGAAATTTGAGTTGCGGGATATAAAAATATTAAATCATTATAATGACCCGAAATAATTTTTTAAGAAGTTATTTTGCTCCTCTTTTTATATTTTTCTTGTAGTAGTGATTGATAAAATATCACCAGAAGTATTTTACCACTTGAGCGCCATTAAAGAGTATCGTTAACAAGACGTAAACAACTGTTTTGGGAATAATTTCGTTTCAGGAACACATACAACTCTATCCCTACCATACGTCATTAAATAAGTAAAAAAATTTATAGAAATTTAGAATCTATGAAAACGGCGTAAACAAAATATATAAAAGTCAAGTCAGGCTGCTAAGTACATGTCAGTGACGCAGCGATGGCCCGGGGAGAGGGGGGGGGGGTTAAACCCCCCTTCAGAGCCTATCGGAGAAAAAAGTCAGAAAAATCTACAAAGAACAGGCGGACTGTTTAAGTTTATTTTAAATTTAAATGTTTTTAAAATGTTGTCTTTTGAACTTTCAAAAGATATCAATTATATTCTGTATCTATTTTATTTATACAAAAAAAAATTATGTGTGTGTGTGTGTGTGATATATATAGGCTATATATATATATATATATATATATATATATATATATATATATATATATATATATATATATATATATACTGTATATATATATATGTATATTTTTTGCTAGACAGCAAACCCCCTCCCCCCCCAGCAAAAACCCCCACTCAGCAAAAACCCTCCCCCAAAACCAAATCCTGGCTGCGCCACTGTAGGCCTATGTGTGTACAAAGTTTGAAGAAATACAGTCTACCGGTTCAAAAGTTGTGTAAGAGATACACACACAGGGACACACCTAGAAACACACAGTCATACACACACAAGCCTACTTGTTTTTTTCGGAAAGTAGGCAAAAAATACGCTTATATCGTTTTAAAATCAGACGAGAACACGCTCATCGCTCAGCTGTCGTTTCATGTTTACGTCCGTCTGCCGCTCGCTCAGCTTTCTGCTATGTAGGGACGTTCCTTTTTATGGACGATAGCTTCTTTTTTGTTTACGTTTAAGGTACGAAAACGGGTAAGGCGATAAGTCGAATATGACACGTCCGTCATATACATTATTGCCTCTAGGCGCGAAGTACTGTACTAACGAGCTGTGTTCTCGTAGAAACTGTTTTTCAATGGGACATCAAGCAATGACCCTGTTATTTCATTTGTGGAAAAAATGTGGTAAGGTCCAATTCAGGTTTCTATTATTTATATTTACGATTACATTTAATTTTTTATCAGCCTCAGGAAAGTGGAAAAGTTATTTTTTAACACTTTTGAGAAACTTAGCAGCCATGTTTTTAATTAGTGGGTTTGATCCCTAGTGACATAGTTTGAATTATATCTCATTTTCAAAGGTAAACTCATTGAAAACATTTTGAAATTGTTATACAAGGAAAAAATACTTTCCACATCATGCTACAGCACGACGGACGTGCCAGGTCCACAAATTTTTAAAGCTCCGCTTCAGCTGCCTCGTTGGATTATTTAATTTTTAGTTTTTATGAAATTCTAAGAAGAACTATGTGAAATTCGCTATTACAGCGGAAATTATGTTTACATTGCGCTACAGTAAAAGCACCGCAGTTGAACTTTAAACGTATAACGTTATAAGGACGCGGTAGATAAACAAGTGCTGAATTCTTAAATTGAGATCTACGCTTTTTGAAAGTCAATATAGAAGAACTTCAAAGCAGTAGTCCTTGGTAACTATATTTGGCAAAGTTATCAGCAAACTTATATCCAGAATGATGCATTTGTTATGCATGATCTCTTGCGCCGCAATTAAAGGTATGAAATTTCGGCGTCAGAGATTGATCTGAAGAAACACGTTAACCTAGAAAAGTTTTGGCTCAGAAAGTTGGTAAAAACTATTGCCTAGGATTGCTTTATTTAATTTTTGTAAATTGGCTTCGAGTAACCTACAATTCTGAACAGATACTTTTAGCGCTGAATTATGTATCATGCACTCTTACGTATAACGTGAAAAGTTCAACTGTGATGTTTGCTCTTTAATGAAAGGTAAGTATTTTCCACGCTATAAAAGCGAATTTTTTTTTATTCTCAGAATTTCAAAACGAGGAAAAATAAAACAATCCAATAATGCGACTGGATCAGCAAGAAGACAGTGGACTTGTGTGGTTGTTGCCACGCACAGGGCCCGGCACTTGTCCAGTTGAATATCCGGGGTGGCATGGGCAGTATCTTCAGCGCTGAGGGAGCCAGTTATCTGAGGACAGCCGGTGACTCTCTGCCTTCGTCGTGATTGGTTGCCGGGGAGAACAGCAGTGATGCACGGCTGAGTGGTCACCCTACCACCCTCGACGAGAAAGCGGGCGAGACGGGCCAATAGAGGCCCACCGCGGCTGTGGGATGAAGAAAATATCGTGACCGTAAATAAAACCAGCAAGCAGTCTTGACGCCGTTCAGCGCAGCGCATTTCCTCGTGGCTCTCCTGTATCTCTGCGCCGTGTTTTATGACAGACACAAGCTATCTTGGTGGACGGAGGTTGAAAGTAGGGCTGGGAAGGTGGGGGGTCAGTGGGGTCAGGGAATGAAAAATATCGTCTAAGAGGCCTCGGCTTCCTTTGCATTCTTGGCATTTTCAGTTCCAGTGCCACCACCAACGAAAGAAGTACGGCCCTCTCCAGTCCTGAATAATATTTTATCAATGGTTTTCAAAGCTAAGTAAAGCGAAAATAATTTGTTCAATGCTTAAGGTCTTTTAAGTAAAAAAAAAAAAAACGTAATTTTATATTTGCGCGAAAAAGTGTTAGTTTCGTTGACGTTACTTGCAAGCACATTTTCGTCTTACAAAAAAAAATTCGCTCAACCAGTTTTCCGATGATGACATTTCGTAGTCAGAATTTGCATGTTTTTACTTAAGGCCATGCCTGGTAGTTTTGCCGTGATTTCGAAAATAATTTTTCCAAAATGAACTAATATCTCTATCACAAAATCGCTACACTGTTTTGTCACTAATACATCAAAGTTTCTATCTGAATTTTTCCGTTGCAATGAACACAATGGATTTTTAGATTCTTGCACCCAAAGTATCACATATTTTAGCATGAAAATGAGCCAAAATGGCACAAAATATATTTTTTTTTACTGGCCAACGACTCATTTTTTAAAGCCTACATATAATTCTGCATAGTATGACTTCACACGCTCTCAATTTTTTTCAACCCATTTGGTTGAAAACTTGTTGAGTTTTTTGCAACAACGTGAAAAAAACTACTGGGCATGGCCTTAACGACAACTGTAAAACCTTATAAACATAATGAAATAAAATAATCCACATTAGATCTACATATCACGGGTATATTAAAGCCCATTATTTTTTTAATTCTTATAAAAATAACAAAAATTTCAAATTTCACAATTTTTTTAACGCAAAAATATTTTGCAATAAGTTTTTGTATGCATAAAGCCGTAAGCCCGTAATGTGTAATTTCAATGAAAATAATTTAATTTTTTTATGTTTCTTGGTTTTTGTGGTGGTCATGAAGTAAAAGTATGCAAATTTTAACTATGAAATACCATTATGGGAAAATGGGCTGAGCTAAAATTATTTTATTTAAACAGGAAAATGTACCCCCGAGTAACATATGCAAAACTAACACTATTTCATACAAACATCAAATTACGATTTTTTCGCACTTGAACGCCCTTACATTTTAGGCGATATTCTCAATACTCTGTAAACTACAGCTGAACATATAAATAATAACGTTCTAATAGAAAACATCGAGAAACATATTATCATCCGACCTTCCATCCCCCTCGATTTTATTCCTGTAGTAATATTTTCTCAAATCAATGAAGATAATGGATTCTGTCCGAAAGCGATATGGTAAAAGACTCTAAGGTAAGTAGGCTATATTATCCGAAGGAAGTAATCCTCGACTACACGCATCAAGGGTGCTGATGTTGCTCGCGGGCTCGTGAGTATTGGCAGGTACTATACCGAGATGGGTTCACTCGGTTTCTCTCCTACGTCTGGTCTGGGTTGTACTCATAGTGGTGGTGGTTGTCCATATGCTGGGCAGACCTGGAGAGGACCCCTCCTCTGAGAAAGGTCGAAGAGTTGGGTGCTAAAGTGCCCGGGAGCAGGCCCGGTGAGTCTGTTAGAGGTTAGATAGGCCCCGACTCAAACCAAGAGACGGCTGAGCTGAGGATCTTTGTCGAGGGACATAACGGTGGGCGAGATCCTGAGATGTGTGGCCCTGGGCTCTCTTGCTAGCCCATGCTTCTCCTTTGGTAGGTGGTCGGAGGCGCAGATCAGAGCTCTACCAAGGGGTTGGGTGATTTCAACTGTCTGTTAGCTGAAGTCCACTGCGTGGTAGAGTGTAATCTCTCCCCACTCCCATGGAGGCCGGGTGCTGGAATGCCCTTTTGACTAAGAGGCACAGTTAACAAAGAAAGTGTATGTGTATATGTATATGTGTGTTCCAATGGGGTCCTCAATAACGGGTCGACGAGTTGGCTTTGTAAGTACCCGGCAGCAGACCTGGAAAATCTGTTAGAGGTGTGGATAGCATCTCGACTCAAAACCAAGTGGCAGCTCAGTGGAGAGTCTCGGGAGGAGGAGTATGTCGGCTGGCGAGTCCCTGGGATGGGTTCTCCCTAGGTTCTTCTCGGCAGCCAGTCCCCCCCCCCCCCACCCTTGTTTGGAGTTGAATTCGAGGCACATTGTTGTGCTACGTTTGAGGGTTAAGCGATCCCAACTTCATGTTAGCCTGGTCCAGTGCATTTGGAGGGAGAGTGATCTCTCTCTCTCTGGTAGGAGTAGGCTTACTCCTGTCGGTGCTTTGGTCTGTCGACCGCTGTACTCAATGCGACCACCAGGTGCAGCGACTGGCCTTGCCTTAAAACTGCCGCAAGATAACAGAAATCATGTGTTCCTATGGGGGCCCTGAGGGGTATGATGGTGGTGAAGTCGAAGTGTTTGGTGCCAGAAAGTACGCTGACTAGGGAGTTCGGCGTGCTTGGGAACAGAGGTTGGAACCGGCTCCGGACCCCTCGCCTAGTAACAATATCCCTCAGTCGGCTGAAAAACTCCGGTGTATGCTGGGTGCAGAATATGCGAGTCATCAACTGTGCCAAGTCCAACTTTCCCCCACCCTTGCCATCGTCGCAAACCGAAATGTGGTTGATGCGAATATATAGCCTCTCACACTCAAGTCCATCTCCACCTCTTCGAAGTTTAAGGCTGGAAACGTTGTGTTTGCACAGTGGCCAACGGAATGAGGACGAAAACCAGGCAAGTGGTGCGCCCCCCTTGTGCACAAGGGAAAAATCCACGGTGGGGTTTCTTAGGCCGACGTTCAAAAGCTGGTACGGACGCTCCAACCTGTTGTGCAACCCACGAACAGATTGCATGTCCCAACTGAGGCACGCACAAGTGTCCTGCGGTGTTCATCACGAGCGGTGTTGATCTGTTGAAGGGGTTCTGGAGCCCCAGGAAGGTGGACAACTGCTCGGGTGAAAACTTAGGGGATCGGCGTGAATGGCCCAGTCTTGTGCTGAGTCATTCGCGTGTTGGACTCTGAGTGGTGGTGGTTTAGACATCTGCTTAGGAGAAGACTTACAGGGTGAGTCCTTGGAACGATGTTTTGGTCCACCTAGTAAGAGGACCCGTCCACGAAGCGATTTCGTAGAGGTTGGCTAGACCTCGCCCTCATCTAGGTGAATCTCCGCGGCAAACCCCCCACGGGTGGTTACGTTGCTAGGTGAGCTGGTTTTCACTAGCCTACTGGCCGTCGCGATTGGCTGGAGCGTATCTCCTTCTGTCGAGAGTATTTACCTACTCTCGACAGCTTAAGTACAGTTCTGACATCCATGGTGAGCCCTGGTTGATATGTAACGACTGACTGCTGGACGTGAAGAACCCGTCAGCAGTGCCATCTGTATGTTAATCCTGATGTACCCATCGAGTTCAGGTACAGGAGGGCAGGTTCGACCAATCAACATAGCCGGCTTGACTGCGGAAAACATGCGTTTCCTGTGTATTAAACAAGACTGTCCGCTAATTAACAACATTATTACCAAGTACCACAAAAGTGCCAAAAATGACTTTTTCACACTGACATAGCTGAGAAAATATCCACCGAAATCGTAAAACAAAATCATAGCAACCTGCATTGGACTTTACCACATATTTTCCACAAATAAAATAACTGAGATCATCGCTTGAAGTGCCGCTGAAAAACTCTTTCTACGAAAACACAGCACGCTATTTTAATCCTTCATACCTAGCGGCGATGAGGTGTTTGACGGATGTATTATATTCGACTTTTGACTTCCCCGATCCCGTGCCTCAAACCGGTAAGGCGGGGGGGGGGGAGACACTAGCGTACACTAACTCTAAAGGACGCTGCATATTGCGTTCTTAAAATGCACTGTAATATGCGATAAATTAAGATTTTTTTTCAACGAAACTATTACACGTGTTCCCATCGTGTCAATGCCCGAAAGGAAAACTTCGGATAAGGATTGGGTGTCATTGCTAGGAAACAATGCTCATTAAAAACACTGTTTCCAAGTCCTCCAACATAGCTGAAAACTACTTTCTCAGACAGCCGTACTTCATATACTTCAAAATGTACTAACTGTATGTAAAACTCGGATAGAAACGTGCACTGAACTTTGTCACGGACTTTCCACCAATACATGCTCACCGCTAAAGGATGTCCAAGGGGACAAAAATTCATAATTTCATATTTGTATGAAATGGGGCCAGTTTTGTTGACGTTACTTAGGAGAACATTTTCCTCTAACGAAAAAATTTAGCTCAGCCAGTTTTCCTATAGTGCCATTTTAAAGTCAAAATTTGCACATTTTTACTTCGTACAAAACTTGAAAACCAATAAACATTTTGAAATGAAATAATTCACATTATAACTAAATGTCCCGAACTACTGCTTGAAATATGCAAAAACTAGGTACAAAAAATTTTTGTACTTCAGAAGAAATATTTATAAGTTGCTAATTTTTGTTACTTTTAGAAATTTTTTTGTATTACAAAAAAAATTTATATGGGGGTTTTTATGTTTCAAGCTGTAGACCATGACATGCAGTTTTCATGTTATGTTTTTCATTTCATTACGTTTATTGGTATGCAAGTTTTGTATGAAGTAAAAATATGCAAATTTTGACTTTGAAATGTCATTATGGGAAAACTGACTGAACGAAATTTTTTTATAACAGGAAAATTTATTCTCAAGTTGTGTCTACAAAACTAACCCAATTTTATATAAATATAAAAATATGATTTTTCCCCAATTGAACGCCCTTAAAGTCCTGTAGTAATAAATGGATCTGCGGGAATCTTTGCACGTTAGTTCAGCGCTTGGTCGCTGTCGCGATGTGGCAATTGATTTTCGCTTCAACGTCGCCCTTATAGTTCCGTCCATTCTGAGTCTCAAACGCGCAGGTAGGCGGCGCTCTTTACGCTAAATCGCCAGTTGAATTCTTCTACAGGTCTTGGATGACAATACTGAAAAATTGTAAAATATGAGTCATAAAGATAACGGTTTTACCAACTTTCTCAGTGAATGTTTTGCCTGAGTCATGCATTCGCTTTGTGTATAGGACTAATCGCTTGCGCCGAACAATAATGCTCGATATTTTGGCATCAGAGGTTATCGACTCTGAATACGACACGCCGGAAAAAAGTTTGCTCGAGATGTTAGAAAAAACGTTTGCGTGCCATTTTTTTATATTTGCATATTGGTTCCAGTGCACTTTCCAATTAACAAATACATTAAACAGTTGTTTAGGACCTACGCGCTGTTAATTAATTCTGCAGATATTTTCTACCCGGCATTCATTGCATTCCACATTTCTCACAATTTATTTACGGTATCTTTGCCTGCTTCTGTTTTCCTGGAATGGCTTAAAGAGAGTGTGGTAGATAAATAAACGCTGAAAACATCAATTGATTTCTACACTTATTTCAAAGCCAATATGGATAAAATAACTCCCAAATAATGGTAATTGCCAACTTTATGAGTAAATATTTAACCAAAATCACTAATTCGTTACGCGTGATCTTTGGCGCCGCAGTTAAATGCACGAGGTTCCTGGGTCAGAGATTTTGCCTCAGTAGTTCGTAACACTGGAAAAAATTTGTTTTAAACGTTGGCTAAAACTATTTTCTAGGATTGCTATTGTTTACTTTTCGCAAATTGGCTTCAAGAAACTTGCTTTTAGCATTGAATTATGTACAACGCCCTCTCAAGGAAGCTAGCTGACATTGGATGTAAGCATGACCCCAGTTACGGTCATGTTTGCCTTAACCTAGAAAAGCCTGTAGATGCACATGTTCTCTAAGTGCATCTTTACTGCATTTCTGGACGCATGTTGTCCAGCCTCGAGACACGCGTATGCTGCTAAAGCGAGCCTACGCAGACAGAGCAATTAGAGTAGCTAAGGAAAAAAATTATGTCTGCGCACCAGCTCTGAGTCCTTGGTGGGTGCGCGTTTTTCGTCCGTCAATATATAAATAATAGAACGAGGTGGATTGCATGTCGATGCACATGCTAGCCGTAGTAACGTCTTTAGTTAGAATATGTTTGCTGTCGTGTAAAGCCCAATACACACGGTTATCTTTCTTGACCAAGAAGGTCATCATGAAAAGGTGAACAAGAAAGTATTCACTCCCATACAAACTTCATAAACGTACTGTACACACGGTAGTTCTTGCATGCTAGCTTGAATGTGCCTATATGTAAAAAAAAGTTGGAAATGTGAGGCCCATTTTGTTTTTATTATTTTTTTTATTTTCCTTACTATCATAATTAACAAGGATATGGAATTTATCATTTTAATTAATAAAAGACAACAGTTATATACAGGATAGAAACTAATAAATAAATTTTGTGTGGCTATACAAGGCTTCAATTTGTGTTCTACTCTCAAGTAAACACTATTTAGAATACATGAACGTACGTAAACGAGCCAAATGAAAACACAAACAAACGACTTGAACGAGAAGGTGCATGAACATTAGAACCGCTTCTAAATGTTTCCAGCTAGAATGCAAGATCTTGCATGCATGCTACTTACATACAAGTCGGCCATTCACACGGTTAAGATTAATTCTACTACAGGTTAGAAAGAAAATACGTTTTCTTATGGGAGAGCTTGGCACAGGGAAAATTTCTGCCACTAGTTTCGCTTTAATCGCTAAGAGACCATAAAAATTACGAAACCATAGTAAAATTATATTTAAATAAACTTTGAAATTATATTAGTCATTTAATTTAATTTTAAAGTGAAAAGAAACCGATTTCGCGTTTTAAATTATCAACTTAATGTAACTTAGGAAAGCTATGTGATTGGTCAGTTTGGTGCACTAGCGATACCAGCGCTCAAGTGGCATACATTTTCCCTGAGCCAAACTTATAACATTGATCTTTCTAATCTTAACACGATGCATGTCGCCTTAAACAAGAAGGTGTTCACCTTCTTGCTCAAAAAAGATGACCGTGTGTACTAGGCTTTACTGTAGCGTCCATGACGCTTGGGACGAAAGACGCACACACGCCAGGGATTCAGAGCTGGCGTGCTGAGCATTGTTGTTCATTTGCGGTGTTTATCTGCGGTCCTCGACAATAATTAGCCCCATTATTCGATAAGGTTTCCTATTGTTTACAAGGTGATCTATTTCCAGCCGCAACTCATGTGTGACGGAAAAAAACTACGTTTCAGGTTGTTTTTACAATTGCTATAACGGTTTTTATAAGTTTAAATATTAGCACTGTTTTGAACGTATGATTTTAACTTCTTTTCCGTCACCCGCTTTCTCTATTTTTCCCTTTTCTCATCACGTCTTAAAATAATTGAAGGGCTTAGTGAATTGACAATCCATCTGTTGCAAAAACTGAGGAACAGTAATTCAAAGCCTTTGCAAATTTCTGTTATTACGTTTATAAAGTTTATTATGCATTTGGGTTACCCACCTAAATTAACAGAAAGCATAATTATTATTTGCATATTTTATACATACCATAACAAAACTATAATAATACCTCAACTTTAATCAAAGATTCATTAGTCAAATACTGCACAAAATTCTTAAGTTACCTACTTATTTATTTTAAGTTAAATCTGTATGATGTTTCAGAATAACTTACTGATTACTCAAATTAATGTACTTCTATTGTAGCCTATTAAAATATCGAAATAACCTAGAATACATAAACAGACAGCTAAAATCATCACATAACTTATTTCTGTAGAGTTAAAAAGAATACTGAGGATATTTTCGGGAGACGACACTTCTTTAGTGTCGGAAAGCTGTGTAACGTTTGGTACGAAAACAGTTTAAGAGTTTATTTCCAGTGCTTTTTAATGCTCTAACTACCTGGAAGCTTATAAGTTAAAAAGCTATAAGGGCGACTTTGACTTGTACATCAAATGCCGCATCTCCATTATGCGCCTATAGCTCTGTTCTACCGTGCAAGCTTCCACCGAACTGATACACTGCGGGAGTTTAAGTGATGGTCGTATTACTTCAATGTTGAAAGTCTGCTGTAAAATCAAATTAATTAAATGCACTATTATGTCACAGTTTCGTATGAATCCCGTTGGTTTACTTTGAGGCACCCCAGTCTAAAATTGCTGTTTTTAACTACGTTGGAGGGTTTGGAGTGAGAGATTTTGGTCAGCGCTTAACATCGAGGTCTTTGTCGCTGGTGAGGGGTGACATGATGTATGGAGCAGTGCCGGAATGAAGAAGGCAGGGAAACGGGATATCCCCAAGAAAACCCGCCGACCAGCGGCATCTTCCGACACGTTTCCTACATGCGAAAATCCTAGGACCGACGTCGTCGGGAATCTAACCCGGATCGCCTTGGTGGGAGGCGCCGAGGGTTAGGAAACACTTGTGTGTGCCACATGCTATATAAAATATATAGTGGAATAACAATCATTTACGCGATTCTGAACTCTGCGTTACGTAGTTATAATTTATAATCACACATAATTTAATATCCACATTTGACGCAAACACTTAATATAACAGGTATTTTCTCGAGTGCCAGCCTCTTCTTTGACGAGACAGCCACTCCGATATTACAGTACGTACAAATGAAAACTGGTACGTATTGTACACACACATGCACACACTACATATGATATCCTATTTTGTCCACCATATATCGTACAAGCCTCCGAAAACTTAGTACGGTGTAACCAAAGATATTAGAAGGGTCCAGGTGGATCATGTCGCCAGGAGTGTAACAAAACAAACGCTTTACGTGGCTATGAACAATATGGCCGACCAATTAAGAATTGAGTAAGTATTAATTAGGAAGTGTGTAAACAGGGCTAAAATATAGAGTTTTCAACCTAAAACCTCAATTAAAGAGCATAATACATTCATTTACCTTCAAAATGCCAGTCTGATGTGTACTTTTCAGGTTAAAGCAGTATGGCGGATGGTTAATTTTCTGACTACCTCTCTCCCCTCTTGGCTTAACTGCCCTCGCTATCATTCCGACCTTATGCTACCACCCATGCGTTAAAACACGTGCAGTTACTAAAAGTAGTTTTCCCTTTCTAGCAAATTGTATTTCTCAATCGCGTACCAAATTTTTTTCCAAATAGTACATCGTAAATTCCCACTAAAAGTAAGGTAAAGCATATTTCTCACCCAATGATAGGGAATCTCGTGTTACATTATGCGGTAAAATGTACATTGTTTCACAACAGTGTTAAACTTAAACCTGATTATTTTCTACTGTTCTGCGTTATCAACGAACCATTGGGAGCTTGTGTAAGGTCAATGAGATAAATATGTGTCACGTGTTCTCGCAATATGGAAATGACGGCGGAGCTAATTTCAGAACAGTGTTATTGAGTGATAACGATACCTTGAAGTAATTTAGCAAAATATTTCAGGTTTGGGAAGGTACGCTACAACTCCCGTTAGCAATTTAGAATTTAGTTAACAGGTGCAGTGATTATGCATTACTAATTAATGAAATATACCAATATTAGCTATTTATGTCAAGCTGTAGGGACTGGAAATTTTCGCGAATTCAGTTACCTGTTTAGCCCCACAAATCAAATAGTCTTTTCAACACGACGACTTCCTTTTACTTGAGAACTTGATATTGCATATTTTAATGCAATAGAATTTTTAATAAATGTTAAAGTAATTATTTTATTTCATGTCCCACTCCAAGGGGAATAAAAATCACTTTGTATTAATGAGAACTTTGTATTAACACGGTTTGTATTAACACGGTTTGTATTAACGAGGTTCCAATGTATTAATAATCTGTAATATTGCGCTCATCTCTTAAATTACTATAACTAACTGAAACCGTTATGTATTTCGCACTGTACTATTATGGACATACGCCATTGCAGTATTACGTCGTGCCAGTCGGTCTTTAGAAATCTGCTGTGTTCTTTTGTGTCCTCATCGTTGTGTCCACTAGCTGCTACTCAGTGGAACAGCAGACAATGAACGAATAGACGGGGCTTGAGTATGCATAGTACAATGGATTCTAGCCTACAGGTAATTGAATTCGCGACATTTTCCAGTCCCTACATATGCTTTGTTGAAGATAAAATTTTGATAATACAATTTGAATAAATGTTTTTGATCAAAAACTGAAAATACAATAAATTGTCCGACACTCCCCCTTAAAAAAACTATAGATGTTCCGATATTTAGCGCCCGAACTCCAGATGTTTCTTTCGACCAATTGAAATTTGAAAACATTAAACACTCGTGTCGAGAAAAGTATTGTCATGTAATTAAATAGTGTTTAAAGTTTCGTTCTGTAATACACGGAGACAGGTTGCATGGGACGTAGGCACACGACACTACACACTAGGTTGTGCTCCTGAGCTGCTATGCAAAGTGTCTTACACGGATGACGGGGTACGCATTGCTCTTCAGGTGTTGTAGCTACAACTTTGAACACAATAATTACGTTCATATAGAAATAACTTACCGGACTCAACTGTACAGTGTAAATGTGAATTCTCCCGCCGAACTACGTCAGGTTTTTCCTTGCGAAAACGTAAGTACCTACTCTAAAAAAAAATATTTTAATAAAATGCTCAGTAGATCAGTCAACTTATTTTTCTTAAAATGTCGAAAGGGTTTTTTCCTAATCGATCTTCCTGAGAATGCCACGACCAATCAGTTTCGTTTGTTTTCTCACGCTGACCCGTTTTGACAAATAGCCTACAGCTTCGTGATAATTATTTTCTACATGCAAGTAAAGAATTGTAAGAAATTAGTATCTTCAGTTTCCTCATGAAGAGTTATGATAATACCAACCAAATATTAAGATGTGTGAAATGTCCGTCGAACTAAGCAGTGCTTACATTGATTCGATGCTTAATATTTAATGCCAATATAACTAAAACATTTTACAATAATTTTGTGTTCCTGTCTACCTGCGCTTGAAACGTATTTCAATTTAATTTAAATTATTATTATTATTTTTTTTTTTTTTTAGAAACCTCTTCCAACGCGCATTACGTTTGTACATCTACGAAAAGAACACACACATCAAATATTGTTTCAATCAGTTTAAAATTTAAGATTCATGACTGGAAACACGAATTTCATGTATTTTAAAATTGTTAAAAACATTTTTTTTTTTCAGACTATCGTACCTAAGAAAATTCCAACCGGATTCTTAAAACACGAAATTAGAAATAAGTTAGACGCTGGAATTTGAACTATAAGTTTCGTAATTAAAATTATACTGGCGACCGTTTAAAGTCCCATAGATAAATGAATAACAGTAAAGCTCTGCGTGCCAGTTGCGGGGATTGCGCGTAGAGGTGATACTGCATTAAACACTCCGGCTAGCAGCAGCACCCTTAGCGATCCATCGACTTCGTGCTTCAGAAACACAAACACAGACTTCATACAACAAATTGAAACGAAATATTCGTAACCTTTTAGTGTTGCCTTTCTTATTTACGTCACAACTTTGGGAAGTCCTTCGGAGGCGTCCTGTAACATCCTCGTTTGTTAAGCTATAACGTTTATAAATAACGTGTAAACATTTAAATAACATTTTATTTTACTTAAGAAATTAAGACAGATTTCCCATGAAATTTAATTTCGAAATCATTTAAACGGTCTTTAGCTTACCAAACGAAATATTTAATAATTTGTTGAATATATTCCTCTTAAGCATGAAATAATCAGAAATGCGTTAATAAAATTAACGCTGTCATCAGTTTTGACCTAAGTAACGCATGGCATAAATCTAATCTCACTGACCTTCGTACAGGCACACAATGCTTTTAAGATATCGCTCGTTAGCAGATGTTAACAAATCAGCTATTCTTCGTGTTCAAATAAACACTCGAACGATTCGAGGTTGTCAACACTTGCAAAACGTCTGAGAATGACGTAGGCCTAAAGCTTTTTTATTACTTGAAGGTTACAGCTATTATATATTTTATCTTAATAAACCTGCACGCAATCACGCCGTAATTTTTCAGAATCCAAAAATTCATTATTTAATTAGCTATATCGAAAACGATTTTAACTTTTAGACATTACCGCGACATTTGTATTTATAAAAGAAATCTTATACCCATTATTTCTACAAAATAATACGCCAAAGCACAATTACATTGTTATATTGCTTACTAATAATAAAAAAATTAATTTATCTACAAAAATATGGTAATTTACAACGCTATACAGAAGATGTAATGAGTTATCTAATGAAATTACTGATATCTAACCTTGAAAGGTTTTGATATTGTTTAATTTTTGCAAATAAGTTTAAATGTGTTATAATATTTTTAATTTATAAATTTTTCGAGTAATTTTATTTTTATGTCATTACATCATGTTCTGTGTGTAAATTTGAAAATTATGGCAGTTGTGCATTATTTTCTGTAGTTTTGATGCAAAATTAAGTGAAAATGTGAATAACATCACTGAAATTATAAGTATTTCTTGATGTCACTGGGTTGGATGCTGTGATCAGAACACTCGCCTTTCAACACGGAGATGCGGGTTCGAATCCGGACGGTTCGTATCAATTTCCGTAATTGGGGAATGTGGTGGACACTGCTACCTGTCAGCAGGTTTTTTTTTTTTCGGGGTACTTACGCTTCTCCCTACTCTTACATTCAACTGACGTTCCGTGCGATCTCACGTCACTCCTCGACAGCACTGAAAGCCTCGCTGTTAGATGGCCGTCGTCTAGGTGGAAGTATTTTGGGTGTACGAAACCTGGAAGTGCACAGAAATAAGTGAGAAACAGGCTTGTTAAGGGTTAAATGACTAAGATACACTCTAAAAAATAGTTCGTAAATTTACCAGACGTGCGTATAGAAAGTAGGTATGGTAGACTAGTTTACCAGACATCCATGGCAACACTACTAAACCTAATTATAAAACAGTCAAACGTATATTAAAGTTACCAGACTTATATTGTAATATTTGTAAAAGTTTGCATATTTACAAGACGGAAGTATGGTAACTGTAACACACTGCGTCTGGGATAATAACTTCCTAAACATTTGAGGAAGTTATTTTACAGTGTATTTATGGACAGACGAGCATTTACTCTACTAAAACGGCAAGAACCTGAAAAAGAAAACATGTCTTTGAATGTTTCTTGCAATGGGACAGAATAACGTACTGTGCTATTGTGGACATACACCACTGCAATATTATGTCGTCCCAGAAATATAGAATGAGAGTAAGAAAAAACATACAAACGAAAAACGAAAAAAAAAGAGAGAAAACAAGCATAGTGTAACTGTAGTTAACACATCCATAAACCAAAACAACAGCACATGAAAGATCCCATAGTGAATTATTCAGCAGCAAATAAAGGAAAATAAAATATACTTCCTAAAATAAAAGTCGAAATACAAAAACCAAACAATCTGTTAAACTCAGGACACCATAATTAAGACGACACAGACGATAATGGGACGAAGACAATAATGGACACAAGACAGATGACGACGTCACAGACAACAGACTAGTCGACACAACGATGAGGACACAAAAGAACACAGCAGATTTCTGAAGACCGACTAGCACGACGTAATACTGCAATGGCGTATGTCCATAATAGTACAGTGCGAAATACATAACTGTTTCAGTTAGTTATAGTAATTTAAGAGATGAGCGCAATATTACAGATTATTAATACATTGGAACCTCGTTAATACAAACCGTGTTAATACAAAGTTCTCATTAATACAAAGTGATTTTTATTCGCCTTGGAGTGGGACAAGAAATAAAATAATTACTTTAACATTTATTAAAAATTCTATTGCATTAAAATATGCAATATCAAGTTCTCAAGTAAAAGGAAGTCGTCGTGTTGAAAAGACTATTTGATTTGTGGGGCTAAACAGAGTGATCAAAATTTTAGAAACTTTTTAAGGTTTTAGGGAACACCTGTTAATACAAACCTCATTATTACAAACAGTCAAAATTTTGGTCCCTTCAGATTTGTATTAAAGAAGTTTGACTGTACATTAAATTAAGTGTCAGGATGTCACACGGTTGCTGGCACCTAATTAGAGGATGACTTACCGAAGCTGGATTGACGAAGTAGACGACATCGACGGACGAACACAACCCCGCCGGGACTCGATCCCCCGAGCCAAGGATGAGTAACTGGCGGGCGACAGACCTGGTTAACTGGATAACAAGACACTATATCGGCACGCTCGTCATTATTGCGGCACTATGGAGGGGGCTAAGCTGAGTTACAGTATTCTTTGGTTACCCATCGCAGGCCTAGTTGCAGCCCAAATCTCTCTCGTCGGGCCTGCCAGGCGATATTATAACATAGCACATAATGCCTCAACCCTAGCCTCTAGGCGCAGGTCATTCAACTGTCGGCAGTATTCTCGCCGACAACTCGTTTCTATGACACATTCAGTAGTGACCCTATCATTTAACCACGTCATATGTAAGATTAAGTTGTGTTGTACTCTCTATACCTTATTAAATATTCTGAACCCTAATTACCATTTCTAAAAGGGGCCGCAAAACTCCAATTGTCACAATTTTCAGCAGGTAGGAAATGCGCTGGATGACCTGACATAAATTCGCGTACATGCTATATACACGTACCGGTCCTTCAATTTCATTTGGAAGCAGACATCACACAAGCTTCTATCGGCTGAAGTTCTGCAAACCGCTTGACGCAGCCACATAATTTAAGGGCGTTTAGGAGTAACCAACTCATCATTTACATACTTGTAAGAAATTATATTAGCTCCGTTGATGTTACTAGCGACAGGGTTGCCACTAATTCGAAGGGCAATTTTTCACACTTTGTCTTAATTCCCGTACATGGCAATGCCAAGAATTGTTACTATGGTTTCCAGAAGTTCCATGCACTTTTTGTCGGGAACTAAGGATCTACGACATTTCAAACAAAGTTTATTTCCACTTAGTTTTCTTCATAGAAATGCATTTTCCTACTGTTGAAAATTTTTAACTTGGATAGTATTCCCATAATGGCGTATCACAGTCAAATTTGCATGTAATAGCAACATGCACCCAAATACAACAATCAGACTACTAGAAATAAATAACTTACACCAACACCAGATATCATGGACTATTTTCTAAAAACTGTAAAAAATATATATTGTGACTAATTGTATTTGTATGTCATTTATGATAGTCAATTAAATATACCGAGTGTAAACTGTTCCATTTCAGTATGTCTGCTGGGTTTTGTTGGGTTTATGCTGCCGTAACAGGCAGATTTTGATTTAAACATACTGTGATAGGAATACTAAGGGAACAAAAAAATTCAAGAGGGAATGAATGATGTAGTCACTAGTAACATTTACAAAACTTTCACTATTTCGTAGTATAAAATTACGAATTTTTCGCATTAATACAAAGACACTCAAAAAAAATTTCAACGGAAAGTTTTGAAAAAAAAAAATATGACTAAGAACAGCCATACGATGGACAGTTCTATTTAGGCTTGACTTTAGCTTATTTTTATATCGAAATTGATGACACGTAGGGTGCAAAAACATGAAAAAATGCGAGGTTTATTGCTACCAAAAAATTAAGTAAAAACAATGATAAATTAATGACAAAACAATGTAGGGCTTCTTCAATGTGAAAATTATATTTTTTTAAATCAATATTTTAATGAATTATTGTAATAATACAGTGCGTTGCCTTTAGTACTAAACATAAAAATTGACAATGTCTTTCAATGTGGCTCTATTGCTTAAGGGTTTTATAAAGACAATTTATTCGCCCACACTTCTCAACTTTTATACGTAAAGTAAAATGTATTTTCCCACAAATTTAACATTTTTGGTTTAATTTTTTCTGGCGTAATCGCATGTCAGTAACGCAATTTCACAGTTTTCTGCTCATACAAATAGACTATCCATATCCCGAAATTAAATGAGTAAAAAATAAAGTAAATGTGCTGAACTAATGGCGTCACCTTCTCAGTTACACAGAAAAAGGTTTATGTGTGTTTTAATTGCTGAGGTGAAATTAAAGTGTTTACCGGGAGATTAACGAAGAATTCTGTCACAGTCATGACATTTTTTTTAAAATAGCAACGAGTGTTTTTTTTCACCAATACACGGTATGGGACGCTTACCGTACTACGGCTTGTAAATATAGCAATTGTATTAGCATAGTTAGGCTACTGTATAAGTCTGGTAACACCAGTTTGTATTTGACTGTTTACTAAACAATATTAAATTAAAATAAATCACATGCTATATTTTTTTTATAAAAAAAGGACTAAAATGTACAAAATAATTTCTGTTTTGAAAATACCTGTTAGGTTAAAACGAAAAACATGGAGCACATGCAATAAGTAAATGATGCATGAATATTTCACCTAAGTCACGGACAATTCTATTGATTGCAACGCAAATTATACGAATTGGTGTGTGAGTTTTCTCAATGACAGCTACTCTCTACACTCCGTACTAATACATAGTGCTAGAACCCCATGTTTTGTCTTAATAATTCCTTTAAGTATTTTAATACGATAAATTATTTGATAATTTTAGTCTGTTTTAAAACACTACGTAGGCTATATATAATTTTTATTTAATACTTTTTCTTCCTGTTTACTTCTGTGTGTGTGAAACTAAGCAATTTATGTATATATATATATCAAACGTATCAAAATTTAAAAAAAATTAAATGATTAGCTGTTCACAACTTTTTTTCCTCATATTGCATCTTCATCCTATTCTGAGCTATGTTTAAAGTTCAGTACTCTGGTTTGTCGGGAAGTTAGTTTAATAACGTCTATATGAAAAAACAAATTTTTTATGTAAGTAACTTTTTTTCCAATTATTTAATCTTATTCTGCGAGCTGCGTTTAAAGTTTTAGGTGCCTTAGCTCATCGGGAAATTAGTTTATAAATCGATTGCGAAATTTGTATCGAACGGGCAGATAAGAAAGCGAGTTTATTTGGTTCATTGTTACCAAACATCTCATTGTTACGAATCTTACCAAGCATCTCATTGTTACCAAACATCTCATTGTTATCGAACATCTCATTGTTCCCGAACAAATAAACAAGCAGACAAGAAAGCGAGTTAACAAAAACGTTAAAACTGTATAGGAACATTGCCATTTATAAATGTGAAACAATTTTACCATACCTACTTTCTTTATATATATATATATATATATATATATATATATATATATATATATATATATATATGGTTTTATGTTTTATTATGTTAAAACATGCGTGTGGTATATTCACAAATAATGTTTACAGCACAGGACGTAGCCCTTACATAATTGTACCAAAATAAGTCATATAAATGTGGGTTCCTGGTTAAAAAAAGTGGATTGAAGAGATTTTGGTCAGCACTTGATATCGAGATCTTCAGCGTTGGTGAGGGGTGATATGATGTGAGTATAGAGCCGTACTTGAATGATGGGGTAGGGGAAACGGGAGTTCCCTGAGAAAATCCGCCGACTAGCGGCATCGTCGGCACGATTCCCACATGCGAAAATTCTGGGACCGACCCCTCCGGGAATCTGGTTAAATGAATGTCGACTGTACACTTCTTCGATTAGCTTTCCAACGAGATTCATTTTACGCGTGCTGGGTGAAATATACAATTTGCGCAGTTCCTATGGAATGCTTGACTGGTTTGGTTTATCTCCATTTTGTATTGATCAGCTGTAAACTATACGATCTGACGGTATGTCACTGTATTTACTTCTTCAAGGATTAATATTTTAGTCATGTTACAATTGTTTCAAATTTCTCTGTAAGTGTTGGGAATAGGACTCACATGTATATGAAATTTTTTGCAGCAAATGACGCGAGGAATATGCTCTGTGTATTATGGTAACTCCTCGTGAATTATCTTGTACATAATTTTTCATAACTGTAAACTTTTTCTGTCTTTTTACACATGCATCGTAAGTGAGTCAGGAGGTTAACTTTCTTTGTAAAACATTTAATTTAAATAATAAGGTTAGTTTTAAAATGTTAGGTACAGGAAAACTGTAACATACAAATTTTACATGAACTTATGTGTTAACTATGATTTTTTTTGCGAGGACTTGCATTTTATTTAGTTTATATATAAGTGGAGCAGTGTTCAGTACAAAAACAAAATTATCATATTTTTATTTTCGGCGTCCCTGAGGAATTTTAAATAAAATAGTATTTGTTTGAATAGTTTTTAAATTGTTTAATTTATGTTAAGACGTAATTTCCTCAACGTTAGTTCTGTTAAACGTAACTGGTGCAAACCAGTTGTCAAATACCTTAACATACACTTCCTATTTCCTACGTTCAAACAAACCGTTCTGATGCAAGGAATATTGTACAAATTTACATTTGCTTCTTTGATGCAGGTAAGGGCATGAAAAAGCAAAGTTTCGTGTTGTGGAAGAAACATAGTTTTCCAGAAAATATATAGAATGTTTTCAACTTCCTTCAAACCAGCAGTTGAAAACGACGAAGAAGTTAAAATTGGTTAGAGCTGGCAACGAGAGTTTGAAACTGTTGTTATACATTCGTCTTCCACAAAAGTAATGGAGGGAAAAATGAAATACATAAACGTAGAAGTCTTTCTGTGCACATGTATAACAAAGAGGCTTCCTGTCTCTCTCTCTCTCTCTCTCTCTCTCTCTCTCTCTCTCTCTCTCTCTCTCTCTCTCTCTCTCTCTCTCTCTCCTCGCACACACATTCGCCCAGTACTTTTTTTTTATTCTCTGAAGTACGATACCAAAGCTAAGAATATATTACTTTATTCGCGTATTTGCAGTGGTGACAAAAAGTATAAGCGCATATGCACACTATTTGGAGGAAACATTATCGGTATTAAAGCAACTTTAATAGAACAAGATTTTCCTGTAAAGTACGTTCATAAGACTTTCGTGAACTGTAGTCTTTTGCAAAAATACCGCGCGAGATTTTAAGTAAGACTAGAACTAATGTGCTGCTACATAACTGAAAATTTGTAGCGTATAAATCACTAATGGTACTTCCGAAGGTTGGCTCGTTGATTAATGAATCGGCTGTCTTGCTTTTGAAAAACTGAGTTAAAACGATTTTTCAAGTTTTTACTTTTTTTTTTATGGTTTCATCCAGTTCAAGTGATCACTTAAGAAAAAAAATATCAGGGCCGACTGCAAGTTAAAATGATTATTTGCGTAGGTTGAAACTTCTCTGTATTAACGCAACATTTCATGATTTCTTAATTTTCTTATCTAAAAGATATTAAGATTAGCAACACGTGCCAGTAGTTAAAATGTTGCTAAACGATGACAGTATTCGTAATACAGCGTTTTAAACGTAGAAATTTGCTGAAAACAAGAATGAGAAAATGAGAGAGAAAGTGAGCGCTAGAATTTTAATTGATCCAATTTGGCAAAATAAAATATTCATCATTACTGGAAGGTCCCAGCTAACGATGGAATTAATTTAAATATTTTTGTCTTGGAATTTATATTAAAAATATTGTTGAAAAATTGTTGCTGGTTTACTAATGACGTATTTCAAGCGACATTATAAGTGCCAGTTTTATTTATTTTTTGTTAATTTTACACTGGCGTTTTGGTTGTGTAGGCGTTGAGTCTCATGTTTAGCTCCGAGAGGTCGTGAGTTTGTGTCTGCAAGCTATATTTACATTAATTAGTTAGGTAGAGGTTGTTTACGGTTAAGTAAACAATGTTTAAAAAACCCTCAAAGTGCATAGTATTAAAAAATTATATTTTATTGTGACCATACATGTTAACGTTTGTGATTAGTGAGAGTCACGGATTGTGTATATTGGTCTCTTCGTAATGTTTATAGTAACAAGTGTCGGGAAAAACAAATGAACCAAATAGAAAGAAATTGAAGGGCTACAAAAAGTGTTCAAGTTACCATGAACAGCCTATGAGGTGGCAAGTGAAGTCATGAGCAGTGTTAAATCAAATGTCTTAAAACTACACGATGTCTCACTCCAAACATAACGAAGTTTATCGATAACTTTCACAATAATAAATATATTGTATCGACATTTTCAACAGACCTTCTTTGCTTTGCGTGAAGTGTATTGCCATCTCTGGCATATTATTATTAATCATGATGAGGTAGGGAAGGGGGGGTTATAACCAAGATAACTTGTTATATTTTTGAAAAGGAACTCATGTTTTAAAATAAGGTTTTTGTGTCCCTCACATTTTCAGTGTTTTTGATCGTAATAGATATATATATTATCTGAAATTATGACTTTAAAAAATGTATTTCAAGAACGTCCATGTTGGTATACGTTCCAACCTGTAGTAAATATGTTTCTGTAACAATTTAACAGGCGGAGTATGTGAAATAGTGGGAAAGGTGACACACAACCATTCAAACTCACGCCATTCTAAACAGTTAATTTATTTACAACGATTTCCTACATAATTAAAAAAAAGTCAGTCAAAAAAATAAATGCATTTCATTATAAATAATGAATTATAAACTTAAACTTACACGTAATAAATAACACAAACTATTATTTCTTCGTAATTGTTTTTCATTTGTACAGCACAGAAAGAGGATAGCTTAAGTCACTATTATCAAAATGTTGTTTCGCATTGCTGTAAACATACGTAGGCTTCACAATCTTCTCTCTGATAATTACAACACAACTTTGTTTTACGAAGTGGTATGTTAGTTTTGCACGGCAGGAAAAAGTAGTCTATAATTCTTAACTCTAGAATCAAAACTACACAAATGGTTTAGTGGGTACAAAAGTAAGTACTTCATGGTAAGGGACGAACCGTCTGAAACGCAGAAAGCAGCGATGTACAAATTAAAGCACTTGTTTACAGTGGCAACCACAGATCTAAACAAATGCAAATGTGTCTTGTTTCTGTTGTTGAAGGCAGGCAGCTATGTGACCCTACTAACCACTTTCTCTTCTCTTTATTCTGGGCTTTGTAATACATTTCCTACGGTTCGTTCCGTTTATCAAAAAACTCCGCTTAAAGGCATATACCATCTGCATAGTTTTGAGTCTGAAGGTTTTAGACATCCTATATACACGTTATTTGTGACTAGATTAAACAAAAATCTACATTCGGTGCACCAATGATCTGAAACAATACAACAGCGTGGTAACATATAATCAAGGTTTAATTAAATTATTTTCAATGTTTGTTTCATAGCCATCCCCCCCCCCCAAAAGTATCCATTGTCTTCATAACCAAAATGAAAACTTGATTGTTTATTGGTTTGCTCCAAAGTGTTTTTAGTTTTATTTGCACTCTGCTAAATAAAAATAATTGCAAAAATGATATTAGTAATCCTGATGATCTTCAGTTGGATATTTAGTTAAGTAAAGACATTTGAGGTTTTTTGAACTACAAGTTTGCGTTGTACATATATCATTAGTCGAGCAAAAATTTTGTCTACTACGAAAACAGAATTCACAAGCGCACATTTTTTCGCATAAAATAATTTTTTTTCTAAAGTTTGTAACTATTAACTAAAATCCGTTGTTCGCAATCATTAACCACAAATTCTAGCGTTTTGAGTCGTATTCAATGACCAGGCTTTTTTCCCGTGATTATTATGTATATTAGACCGCGATAACGCCTATTTTATAACATAAATTGATGCAACAGATCCACGAGAAGAAACAAAATAAATAACACGCAGAACGTTGTAAGATTAAAAACAAAATGTGAAAAAAAAAGTGCAACCGTGTAAATATGAGATATGCAATCCTGCGCCTTTTTTAAACAGCAAGAACTGCAGCATGCACCGTGATAGGATGCAGCTAAACTTCTGCCGGTATAGAACTCGGAACTGACCTGCACTTGCGAGATTGTTTCAACCGGCCATCAGTCAAAACGCTAGTGAGGCGTAAATGACGAGAAAGTGCAGTTTCGCTGCTCTTCGAAACATATTTTTGTAATATAAATTCTGTTGTAAATGTATAACGGTGGTTTCGGTATATCACTCGTTTTCAGTTGTTACTGCAGAGTACTGTTGTGAAGAAATGTTTCGTTTAAATTTTTTTTTTTTATTCTTCTGATGCTAAATTCGTTACCGCGGGTAGTGCAATAATGACTTCAGAATTAATAACAAGTTGTTAATTACCAAAATAGAAAGTAATAATTGAGTATTGAAATTTTAGTTAAAGTGGTTGGTAAACAATTAATAGCCTGGGTAATGGAAATAACGAACTCTGACAAACGTTTCAGTGACGCGAACTTACATTATGACGTAGTGTACATAATGCAAATTTATTTATTGCGGTATCATGATTTGATTTGTGTTAAAATTTTCTAGTGAATAAACTAATACGGCATAATTTGTAGGTTTGCTTTTGATAGTTTGTCAAATTCGAAAAATAAACTCACGAAATACGTAAAGTTTTATTTTGAAAAACAATTCAAATTGAAAATTATCTAATTATACTGTCCCTTTTTAAAAAAAAATGTCTGTATAATTCAGTTAACCTAACACCAACGTATTAAATGTTCTAAACGAAACCTCGCCTGTTATGATTTGTGTGGTAGCAACTGAAAATATGTGACTGTATGTAGCAGCAGTTAATTAGAAACGTAAAAGCGAGTGTGATTTCGGTTTACTGCAGTCTTTTTCACATAACAATTATACGGATTAGTGAAGCCTGGTGTCATTTAACACTCATGAGAATTCTTTATTCGTAAGAGAACCTCCTTTAAAATTTTTCACTTGCTTATTCAAACGTGTCTAAAATTCTTGGATCATTTTAACCGATACCGTGAACATTTTTTACTTTTGTTGTCGTTATAACATTTTTATATAAAATAAGTACTGAGACTTCTGCCACAAAAATAAACAACTAACCTGCAGTGCAAATCTCGCATTCCATACATATGACACTAGTTATGTAACAAGCAATCTTCACTTGATTGCAAAAGTTTATAAAAACAAATTGCACTTCACACAAACTTCAACAAATACAACATTAATCAAATATAAAACAGCAAATTTCAGTTGATCAAACAGTTTTACAACAAATTTTACAAGCAACGTATTTAACAAAAACCAGTCAAATTTATTTATTTTTTGCCATTGCACTTAACCACGTTTTAAATATCGATTAAAACTGTGAAAATAATCGGAGGAAAAATGTACAGTATTACCATAAATGAAACTACAGCCATGAAATTTAGCTTTGAAGAGATGGATGCAGTTTCGGAAACAATTTAACTACACATATCAACAAAAGTTATAAAATAAATTAATTTAGCTTTGTGTATTTAACTTTAAGACGGTTCTTATCCGATGGGCTTGGACACTGTAATGATCTCTCAGGAGTCTTCTCAAACTGTTACTAGAGAATCTAAGGTATTATTATGTTACTTAAGTGTCTTCAACAAACGCATGTAGTCGTTTAGGTTGCTGAAGTCCATAAATCAATAAACAGCTTACCAATTTACCAATAACATAATATGCAAATAAATGCGTCACGTAAAGAGGCATGTCTTAAAACTAAAGTTATTATTTTTTACAAATAATAATTCAGTAGAATGCTCTGTCTCAACGGATGAGAAAATTACTTCCAAAAGCTAAGAAGTAATGCCTCATATATGAAAAATACCAACTTCTCAATAATATGAAAGAAAGAAAAAAACTTTATCAAAATAGTAGAAAAGGTGACACAGTTTCCTAATGTTAGCTATGATTTTGGTGTAGTCTTACACTAGCGATTTGCAAAACCTATTTATTTACCTTTTTTTTTTTTTTTTTTGTCTCCTGAAAAATTTCCGTTTTGCTGGCACAAGTTATCACTTCTCAGCAATCGTGACAGATAAAATGTGTTAAAAAAATCAGTTGAAAAAGCAAGAGAGAGAGAGAGAGAAAGACAGAGAGAGAGAGCATACGTGTGTTTTCACAGTATGCTAAGGCAACAGCAAAATTCATCGTGTAATGTTAACTGTGATTTAACAACTGAATAAAATCATTATACTATGTGAATGAAATTCAATTTTCACCATATTGTTATGTTTTTTAAGTCACCGTTTGGTATTGTTACCAACACATTTAAACTGAATAAATCAAAATCAGTGTAAGTGAATAACATTTTGAAACTCAATTCATTTAAATTATTCAAATTCGCAGGAAAAAAAATGTTTGTTATGTCACGCTGCTGTTTTGAACTGAATAGTTATGTTTGTGATTTTCTCACTTATTTGGTGACGGCCTATACATTTTTTAGTTAGTATTTCATTTACTGATATAGTTTAAACGACTCTTCTTCATAATTGCTTTTACCGGTTGTACAGTTATTTCAAGGCGTATATTACAATATTCCCCCAAGTAAGATATACCGAAACATTTATTTGAAAATGCTTGTATACAACTGATAACAGCAAGAATAAAATACAGAAATTATTGTCACGTGATCTGTTCTAGGTTTGCAACAAACGACTCAACTCATCGTTCACCCTCTGCTGCAATTTTGCAAAAAAATTAAATCAAATACAACTTTCGGCATAACTTATTTTGGGCCATATTGTATGTTGACACGTGCAACGTGGTATTTGAACGCAAATAAGGTAATAATGAACAACGTCATTCTGTGGCTGATGTTTCTGGGAAGACGGTAAACATAAACGTTAATAAGAAGATACGTAATCGCACCATATCACATAATAAATTAATGAATGAAGTAAATAAACAAATTGTGTGTGAATGAAACGATGTCCAGAATTTCGAAGGATGTTGAACGTTGAAGACTAGTTTTTCACTTCCCTGTCCTAATAGACAGAACAGCTTGAAGCTAATGAAAGGAAATCTAACGGGGAACAAATATTTTACGTTAAGATTCAGAGTTTCCGAGTGATATTCATAGTGTATTACACAATCACTAGCACCGGTACCTAAGTGTCTATTCTTTCATAGGAGATAGTTTCAACTTCCACAGTCGTCCAAGTGTTTAATAGGCGCTAAGTTGACGAAGCACAGTTGAAAGTTCACGATATCTGTCTTCGTCCTCGAGTGTCGCCGCTCTGGCGCGACGGCCGGCGCGGCCTCACTGGTCGCTGTCGGATCCCGGCCTGTCGTCCTCGGCGGCGGCAGTAGCGGTGGCCGGGGGCGGACGTCCCGCCGCCGCCTCGCCGCCCCACCAGCCCAGGTTCCCCCGAGGGAGAACCGGCAGTGGTCTTCAGATAACGTGGCGCTCTTCGGGAGGCGGCGGCTTCACCAGGAGGTAGGCGACGGGGCGCTTGAGGTCCCCGGCGGAGGAGGGTGACGGTGGTGAGGCCGGGGGCGGCGGAGGCGGCGGGGGCGGGCAGCCACACGGCACGATGCCCGGCCAGGCGGGGTACAGCGGGCTGGAGTACAACGCGTGCAGTGCGAGGTCTGCAGCCGCCTTGCCCGCTGTCGTCGTGGCGAGCTCGTGCAGCGGGTAGAAGGGATAGGGTAGCGGCGGGAATAGAGACCTGGGGAACTTGAGGTCGAGGTCGGAGAAGAGCGGGGGAGGAGGTGGTGGCAGTAGAGACCTGGGCAGTGGCTCTAGACCCAGAGAGAAGCCGAACTTGGGCTCCTTCTTCAGCAGGGACTTGGGCTTGCGTCGAGGTCGGTACTTGTAATCGGGATGCTCCTTCATGTGTAGCGCCCTGCAACACACGCACACACGCACATACTCACACATCGTCCTATACGCACTCTACTTCAGCATATTACTTACACCTACGACAGTTAAACTGCCCGTTTAGCTTGCAGCAACAAGTTAAAAATGTGAAGAAGTAAACATATGTTGATGAGTGCCAACACGTGGCAAAATGCTTAATCTTATACTTTTACGATAAAGTGTTAGTTTTCTAGACATTCTTTACATGTGAGTATATTTTCCACTTATATTTTTAGCATATTTATTAAGAAATTTTACTTATATCAGTATTTACTTAGATAAAAAAGATTTACCCAACTGTTTAATTAATAATTACTTTGTTTGTATATTAATTTCAAAATTATTGGTATAAAATATTATAGTTTTTACATAGCGTTATACGAAAGATTGTAACTATAGCACCTTAACATTATTTTGAAGAGTGATCGAGAAAAAAAAATTAGTAATTTTTCGTTTATACCACACCAAACATAGTAACTCAACGCTAAACACACAAAACCCCCCTCCTCCCCCACACACACTACCCCCCCCCCACATATTTAGATATATAGAGAGAGAGAAAGAGAGAGAGAGAGAGTTGTCCGGTAGGGCAGAAAACGGTGAATGAATTGGCCAAGGCCAGTAGTATGGGAACCATGAAAGCATTCTTATCTTAGGGAGAAGAAATTTACTAAACCACGACCATGTTAATAGTTGTTTACGATATTTAGAAGGAAAACGTATATTTTTATTAATTATTCCTGTTTACAAGCGTTTTATTTTAGAGCCCCAGACATTAAAATAATTTACACATAAGCTGTTAAATTTTCTTCAGTAATTCTGAACATGAAATTGCGTGGGAAACAAAGATTAATATGCTGAGTTACCAGTGGGTAGTTTTTTTTTTATTTTTATTTGCATCAACGTTTACTTTATGTTCTTGATCCAAGGAAAAATAGATTTGCAAGTGAATACGTAGAAGTTGTGGAGTTATAAAATTATCTTCTACGTATTTTCCCTGAGGATTAGATTTTTCCCAGTACGCCTCATTGCAACACGTTAAGAGGATTTACTTCATACGTTTTTGATTCTGTCTGGTATTGAAAGAAAAACACTTTTATTGGTTGGACCTGTTTCGTATTGTGTATCTGCTTCGTTCACGTTATCTACGGCGGTGGGCCAATAGAATTATGATAGGATGTGTAGGTAGGACAAATAATGAGAGAGAGAGAAGATACCTATTTTGTGTGAATATACGTGGATTTATGTGTATTTCTCGTACCTTTCCATTCAACGTTACTTCTTATTTTATTTCAGTTACTCGTATTAAATCCTTTCGTCGTGTACGTAACGTTTAAAACAAACATAACCGTTTGCTTTACAGTCTACTGTTTTTTGCGATAATATTTCCTTAAACGAGAGCAGCTATCATAAATATGTCTTGCAGGTTTGATTGAAATGGTTTCGCCGCGATAGCTATGTTTTTTTTTTCAAAGCTAGGAATAATGCGGTCTCGACTAAAAAGTCAACTAACCAGGATTTAGTTAATTACGAAATTAACTAAAACCATAGTATTTACTGTCTTGAAAAAATCATTCAACATGCAGAAGATGATTTGAAACAAAACTGCCAGACAGATTTTTTAATATCTGCTCTCGTTTATGCGTAAAAAAATATATCGCTTAAAAAGTTGAAACTAGAGAGTATGGCCTTAATTTTTGAATGTAGCGTATTTATGCATTATGAGTTTATTGTCACGTTACGAGACTTTTTTTTTTCATTAAATAGCCTAACTAATGGACGTTACACGCGTCTTACATTCATTACTCTAGATACTAAATATTTCTGCATTTTTTTAATCTCAGGAAGTTTACTTATGAAATCTCCTTGAACACAGCTAGAAATTAAGAACTTAATTTTACGGGTGTGCGAGGAGTTACCGGCTATGTGTTTTATATGAAGATAAATCAGCGGGGAATTGTGGATGTGTTCCAAGATGAATGACCAGACGTAACATTGAGGTGTCTGTGCAAACATCATACTTGTAAGGCCACGTGTTCCTGTTTGAACTATTTTAGTAAGTTTTATTTTTTAAATAATGAGAGGGAGCAGGTATCACAAAATCGTTACACATAAATGTTTAAAATTGTTTGTACGTAGCCTAATTATTTTCAAAACATAAGTTATTGTAGTTTTGGCTAAGTATTGACTCTCAGAAAATTTAATTAAATCGATAATTAGCCAAAATTATACAAACTTATGTTTTGGAAGAAATCAGGCTACATAGTACAAACAATTTTCAACATGCTAATAACAAAAACCGACTGACTTATGCGAATGAAATAATTTACGCTAAAATTAGATAGTATGGGTCATATGATAAAAGATTTAAAATCACACAATGGACTTACTTTGTACTTATAAAAAAATTCTAAAAATATTGATAATTTTATTCATATATGGCAATTTAAATAAATACAAAGGGACTTGGGTGTGTGGTTTTAAATATTTTATCATATGACCCATATTATCTAATTTCAGTGTAAATTATGTCGTGCGAGTAAGTAAGTTGATGTTTGTTATTAACATGTTCCCGTAACTTACAAATTTTCACTTTGACATGCCGCTATTGGAAGACTACGAGAGCTAAAAAAAGTTTCACAAGTGGAAAATGTAGTCACAAGTAACGTCTATAAAACTAACACTACGTCATACAAATATGATATTATGCACTTTTGTCACGTGAACGCCCTTTAACTAACGAGGCAGGCAGCACCGTTCTTTGCGAGTGATATTGGAAAGTTGGTCCACCTGTACAAGTGTCTCAATCTGCGTGGTGATTTTCATGAAACGTAGTTGAAAGATGTACGAATCTTTTGACAGTACAAGCAGTTTGTGACATGTTGCAATTCATTCCTGTTTTTATTTTACAGCCTATCGGAGGTTGGAAGAAGTTATTGCGAATTGCTCAGGACACAGTCCCTTACAACGCAACCACGCTACTTGACTCGTAACGACACAATTTTAAAACTATAAAGACAACATTTTTTTACAGTTGTGATGTGTCCATCTCTGATACTTCTTAATATTTTTTAGTATGTGTATTTATATCTTAAAATAAAACTAGTTTGGGGTTCATTGGTCTAAAAAGTAAAAATAAAATAGCCATTGCAGTTGCAAATATTTTATTAAAAATATTATGCATTGAGCTCTCTATATATGTATGTATGTATATAATACACGTTACGTTTGCAACAAATATGGTTTGTTGTAAAATATTTCCTGTTTTTTTATTGTAATTATTTGTGATTATTCGTCATCCTGGTCTACTTAAGTTGCAAAACGAATATTGTTTTCTAGTTTTGGGAATGTATTTCGTGTAATGCGTCTATAACGAATATCTGCACAGTTATTTTAATTTTTTTTCTCTCAGACACAATTTAGCACTTAGGAATAACTTTCCGTAGAGCAAAGCCCGCGAGTTTTGCCACGTGAGAAAACAAACGACGCTAGTGTTCGTCAGCGCGGAGGGATTGTCATGCAGGAGAGAGAGAGAGAGAGAGAGAGAGAGAGAGAGAGTGGGAGAGAAGAGAACGAAAGGGAAGAGACAGAAGCGCGCGTGGTCTCACGCCTGTGGACATTGTAAAAGGTTAGGGGGAGGGGGTGAGGGTTTGGCGGCGGTAGTGGTGTTGTTGTAGGCAGCCGAGGTAGTCCGCTAAAACACTAGGCCTGATTGCACCGACACAGCAAATCTCACCGTACACAATGCTAGCGCTGAGTACGAACACCCCCCCCCCACAACCCCTTCCCAACAGCCACTCTCTTCGCCCCCACAACCACCCTCCTGAACCTCCTCCCAAATTGCGGGCTCGTGTAGATTTGTATCTGGTAGGATGTTACAGCCTGAAGAAGTCCACACGTCGTGGATAAAAAAAGATAGGGCTTGGTGCGCTGCACGGGGGTGGGTTTGTTTCCACGGTCCTAGGGGTGCAGGGATGGACGTCCTATTACCGGAACATTGGAGAGAGGTAAGGGGGGGCTCTGGCGCCCCCGATTGTGTTCATTCGCCGGGCATTGTAGACAGGGGGTTCTGGTTTATTGTCTCCGCCTCTGTGATGGCGTGCGGTGTGGAAAGAGGCTGATGAGCAAGGGTAGAAGTGGGGGGAGGCGGTTGTAAGGGGGTGGATTCGGTGGCTTCATTGTCGACTTGTTTTTGTTTTCCCAACGCCAGTTTCCGCGCCTCTGTGAAACCCTCACACCCTCCGGCCCTATTCTCGGGCCCTTGCCCTGCTTCGTCCGGCCCTTACACTTCGGCTTCCCCCCACCCCTATGAAGCCATTGTCATTGTGTAGGCGCGGGCGAATCCTTCACTACCCTTCACCCCCTCTACAGTCCGTCATATCCCACAAATATCCCCTCCTCTCAGCCACCTTCAATACCCCTTCAGCGAAAACTGACGGGAAGGTCCGTTAAATTTGGAAGAGAGAATATGAAGGGATGCTGTGCAGACGCGCTAGCTAACACGCGCAACAATGCCTGCGCTCCAGAGGGCGTATGTGTCGGTGGCGGGAAGGGGAAGTGGGGTTCGAGGGAAAAAAATCCGTCCGCAGAAAAAAAATATCCTGGGTATTTTTTGAAACAAAAGAAACGGTGGACGGTGTCGTGGTCCACCCGCGCTGGGGATACAAGAGAACGGCAGCCGTCCCCCTCTTTTCCCCTTAATTCAACTTGTTCCGGAATCACTAATCACGTTCCCTGGACTGTCGATAAGAACCACCTCCCCCCCTCCCTTTGCGTGCTTTTTTGTCCGCGGTCAGCCGGAGAGGTTTTAGGAGAAACTGGTTGACCAGGGCGAAAGGGGTCTATAGAACGTGCGTGTGTGCGTGTGTGTGAAGGAGAGAGAGAGAGAAGAGGTTGTGGTTATGCGTCCTGTATTGATTCCATAACGGTTATCGGAGTTCGCGTACACGAAACAAAGCTGTAAGAGGAAGGGATCGGCGCCACATTTAATTTTTGTGTTTTGAGTTAGAACTTTTCTTTTGGGTAAATTTACGGAAGTTTAACCCAACTGCCGAATAGAACACATATTAATAGAATTTTAGACATCGTACATTTTTGTTTACCGTTACTACTGTTGCATATCCTATTGCAGTTAAGAAGGGCCTGAATGTCGCGTTTCTAATAAGCGTGCTGAAGTTTTGAAATTATTGGAACATTGGTTGAAGAATGTGTTTTTTAGTAGATGTGCAAATGTAATGTCCGATCGCTTGGCTCGGTGGGCAGGTGGGTCAAAGGTCCCGGGTTAGAATCCCGGCCGCGAAGGAACTGGCTCAGGACTGGGTGTTGTGTTGTCCTCTTATTCCCATGCTGAAAAAGACAATGGCGAATCATTGCAATTACATCTTGGCCTAGTCGTGCCTCAGCTGTTCCCCTGAGGTTCAAATACTGCGTGCTGCAAACTCGTCATCCATCCACAAATGTAATGCACGCAATGCAGTTTCGTCCAAAGTTAAACATTCGTGGCTCATTTGAAGTGCATGTAGAGACGTTGTAGGCTCTGGTGAGGAGAAAGTGGGCATAACACAGCGATGGAATGCAAGGAGGAAGGATACAGGAGCGCCCAGAGAAAACCGTCTGCTCGTATGCAACGTCCACCATGTTTCCCACGTGCAGAACTCGAGAACAACCCCCACTGGGAATAGAACCCGGATCGCTGGGGCAGGAGCGAGTGTTCTGATCACTTTACCATCAAGCATAATATGTTTATGTTATATGAATGGACGAGAACTGGTGTGATGTTTCAACATACGTCTCTGTAAATGTTTTATTCTTTGCTAACATTTATTTTGTTTCCTTGTAATACACAATGCTAGTAAGTATAGTAGGCTAAATGTACGTGTAGATGTAGGCCTACTGTTGATGTATTACACCGGACCTAGCAAGCATTGTAGCACTCTATTCTGCGTGTGCAATGCACATGAAATTGATCTCTAGCACAGTCATGACGTCATTTAAAATACATTAAATATTTTTATTGAGCCCTACACCATGGTGTGATAATGCTGTGATATAATTTTTGAAGAATTCCTGGGTCCTGCTAGGCGTACTGTATTTATTTTTACTTGCAAACGTAAACATAATATCGTTTTGAAGTTTGAAATTTGGAAAGGGTTTTGCTAACTGTGGAAGCATTTCACCACCAGCCAACCAAATTCTTTCCCGAAAGACTATCGTATGTATTTATTTCTCAGTATACACTACTGTAAATTATGAAAAGACCAGCCAATACATTGGTAATCTCTAAACTAGTATTAGTGAGAAATTTATTACTGCAGTGAAGTTAAAGATGTTTCGGTCACAAATGGCAACTGAAGTAAGTGATACCTCACTGATTGTTTCAGAGACGGAATGTTACTAACTTAATATGATATTCATTAATTTTTAATGAATTTCAGTAGTTATAAAACATTGTTCCAGTGTGTTCTCCCGATTATTCAGTCTGTAAAAGATTTTTAACTGTAATTTAAGTGATTAACATTTAAATAGTTGTAAGCATTAGTCAAGACTTAAGAGTATAACATTTGACACGGTAGTTACACTTTGGCAAAGTTGCAGGGAGTTAATACTGTGGATCGACCTTCGTTTCCAGCACGCAAAGTCTTCGTTAGCCAAACTGCTTTGTCAGGATTATGAAAGGAAAAGCAACGATAATTGCCACAATTTGGCTAGGATTTTCACTTTCGCAAATTGGAGGGCAAAATATCGCTAGTTTGACCTTGATTTTCAGCAGAGAAATCTCTGTAACGGCTTTGTCCCAAGCCAGACTACTCATATGTCTCGAGCGACAGCCAGAATCACGCCGAGAGTCCTTATAGGTAAGTTTTAGGTACGTTAGCTAAGTCACGCTATATCTTGTTTCATATAACTTTGGTAAACTTTGACATCTAATTATGGGCAACAATGTTTAATATTTAGTAATTTGTGGAACAGTGCAAGTCAAACTTTGCATTATAAATGGAGGAATTGAAATTTCCGGCCTATTTTAGAGCTAAAAACGTCTTGCATTTTCTCACATATCACACACACTATATATATATATATATATATATATATATATATATATATATATATATATATATATATATATATATTGCCTATAAGTTGGCCTGGGTGTCAAATTTTACCAAACTTATATCAAACAGAGTATACCATATACGTACGATCATCAGGTTATTTCTAAACAGTCACTCTCAGGGTTCCTAGAATTAGTAGACACTTGAAACTGTTAGAACGATTCAATATGCAATATTGTCCCACCCAGGCTAACGCCGTGACTTAAGGGCGCCGCCTACCTGCGAGTTATAGGCGCAGAAACGACGGAGACATAAGGGCGGCCTTGAAGCGCGCATCAAAATGTCACATCACAACAATGAGCCTAGCGATGAATTAGTGTGCAAGATTCCCTCCGATCCATTTTTACTATGGGACTTCAAACGGTGACCATATAATTTTATTGGTGACACGTCTGTGGCAAAGTTCAAAGTTTCGATTTGAGTTCTGCATACACCAGGTTAGTACATTTGTAAGTACGGCAGTCAGAAAAGGCTTTCTTTATCTAAGTTGGAAGGCTTAAAAACAGTGGTTTTTATAAGCATGGTGCCTCAAGGGGGAGTGTAAGACAAGTTTATTGTATTTTCAGTGTTTGAGCCATAATTTCTTTCAAATTGTATTATCAAACTTTTCCCTTCGATAAAGCACAGGATATATTCTTGGTAAAGTGCTTCACATTAATAATAATAATGGAATATTTGGTTAATTTGTCATGCAGAATCACTGCAAGAGAATAATATGTAGCCTAAACTTCCAAGAATTATCTTGCAATAATTCTACATGACAAATTAATAAAAGATTTCATTATTATTTACGTTAAGCAGTTTACAAAGAATATATCTTATGTTTTCTCGTTAAAAAAGTTTTGATAATACAATATGAATAAATGTTATGGCTCAAAAAATTAAAATACAACCAAATTGTCTAACACTCCCACTTAAGAACGACAATCCGTCCGTGCCCAAAGTGTGGTTTCATTTCGAGCAATGGCACAATGGGCGTATGCGAATAAGTAGTTTAGCAAAAACCAAATATTGTTGCGTGTTGGCCTGGTTGGAGGCATGTTGCATCGTATCGGATGGACAGCCCGACGATTCAACCACAGAAACATCATTGGGTTTCTCCATGTGTGTTTCAGAATCTAAGCGTAGACCAGGATTCTTGATGACTCCTTTTTCCTATGTGACTCTCAGCAGGTATGAGTGAGGTAATATCTATTTTATACCTCTGGTCATCATGTTGCACCACCGATTGACGTCACTAAATGGGCCGTATAAAAGTCTTAGCACTGCGAAATAGAGAGAGTCCTTCGAAGTCTTTTGGAGATGTGTGAGTGTGAAGTGAGACCTGGGTATGGTATGGGTCAGTGTCGGCGTCTTTAGGGCGACGACAGAGGTCGCGTGAGGTGTCGGACTGTGGCGAAGACAACACGAGCTGACAAGGAGCGCCTTTGAGGGGTGGTATCACAGCTGTGGTAGTCGGCGTCGAGGCTGAGTAACATCAGCGGGCTGCAGAAGGAACGAACAACACTTGTGGTGTTGTATCGGCGGCAGCAGTGACGAAGGTATTGGCGTGCTACAAAAAGGTATGGTGAAGGTGTTCTATCGGCGAGAGCAGTCTATGGCAACTTAGGAGAGTTCACCATAGGTCCTGCTAGAAGGAGGTGCTAAGCTTGTGGAGAGAGACAGGTGAAGACATCTTGGTGATGTCAGAGTCTACTGTGAGGCTGCAGGCACATACCTTCGTAGCAGTATTGAGCGAAACAAGAGGACTGCTGCTACGGGTCGACGGGCAAAAAGGAATAGTGCGATGGGAGTCGAACCGAATACCTCAAGAGTGAATATAGTGGTGCATTCGGGGTGCTGCGCAGCATACGGCGATTCATCACCACTTCGGACTGTTAAGGTTTGTACATTGTCACAATTTGAGAGGTTGTTAATTGGATATATGACTGAACTTTTATTGTAATTCGTAGACTTTAATTTATTAATGGTAAGCATTTTTTATCTTTAATTTGTCAAAGTTAATTAACGTTTTGTAGCGCCGTAGTAATAGTGTGCATATTAAGAGTGCTGTGTAAGCCATAGTTGAGTGCTGTTTTGTGTATTTTTGTAAGCTTTGTGAGCTAGTAAATCAAGAACTTAAACTCTTTTATTTCTAATTATAAGACCTCTATCCCAAAGAGCTCAGAGAATTGTCCACGTGTAAATTTTGTAAACTCGTAACAATATTTACGAGCACACTGCAACGCATCTGAAGCGCGCGGCAGTTGGCGGCGTTAAGGGCGCCGTTTACCGCAATTTTCATCACCATTTTTTTTATTTGTACCAGATATTGTTTTCTTATTTTAGACACAAAATGTGACTAAATTTGACTCTTGTGAAATTTTTTTTATCTCTCATAGTTTTCGCGTAATGGCTTGTTATAGTCATATTTTTGCATGTTTCCGTTTTAACGACTGCACTAAAATCAACAGGTGTACCAAACTAAAAAAAAATCACAATGGATAAAGACATTGCAGGCCACAATGACATGCCCATGAAATTTAAGAATAAAAATTATTTGAATTTTAAAAAATTGCTGAAACTGACAATAAAAATTTAAAAAGTTCAATAATTTTTTGTTAAAAATACAAATAATGCTTGTAGCCTTCAATGTATTTATCCACTGTGATTTTTTTGAGTTTGGTATATCAGTTGGTTTTAATGTAGTCTTAAAAACGGAAACATGCAAAAAATGACTTTAACAAGCCATTACGCTAAAACTATGAGAGATAAAAAAATTCATAAAAGCTAAATTTAGTCACATTTTGTGTCTAAAACAAGAAAAAAAATAGCTGGTACAAATACAAAATAAAATAATGATGATGAAAATTGCTGTAGACCGCGCCCTTAACATAACCGCCTTTTGTCGGGCACCGTCACGTCGGCTTCCTGCGCTGCATTGCCGCAACTCCCGAATCAAACACTCACTTGTTTCCGGTCGAGATAAGGTCACCACCCTCTGCCGGCTGTGAACGATGCTATAGAAACGCGTAGTTCACAGCTGGTGGAAGTAAGCGGCGGTAAGATAACCCTCCCCCTTCACCACCCTGCGTTTTCCTTTGCTGACTGTAACCAAGGGGTAATCCCGGTTACTCCAGCGGTACAAAGAAATAGCGGGGCCACATGCCTATTCAATTACTGGAGAGAACGTTTAAATCTGATGGCGGGGAAGAAGGGGTGGGAAGAAAAGGGGAACGGCAGGGAGGTTGGTTACACTGCGCCTCTCCTCTCTCCCCCTTCCACTATCTCATCAACCCCTCGCCCTGGAAGATAATCCTCTCTCAGTTGCCTGCAGCTTATGGAATTGTTATCTGCCGCGCGCTGGCGGCGGCGCGCCGAGTTAACAAATGAGCGCGCGAATGTTTTAATACAATTGCCGGGCGCGCATTATCTCACCCCCTCCCCTTCTAACCCACAAACCCTCTACAGCTCCCCTTGCCCTCACGAAACTCTCGTTCGTCCGCCATTATGGCGTCGCAGCGGTGTTCCCGACCCGGGGGCTTCGCCTACAAGCGAGTAAAGTTGTAGTAAAAGAAGTGAATTTGCATTCGTTGTAACCTCTGCGGCAGGTCCTAATCTCTGGCCTAGGAGCGAGCTTTAAGGAGCGTCCCTACATGGCTGAAACCTGAGCAAGCGGCTGACGGACGCGCACTTTGAGCGACAGCTGGGCGTGTTATCATCTGAGAAGACACACTGAGGGTTGAAACCAAGGTAACACTGACAGGAGAGGAGTATCTGTGAGCGTAGAAGAGAAAAAGAAACATCATAGACGAAAACACGTTTTGCTTTTTAGTCGATTTTCTCACAGAAAAATAAGTTACTTAATGTTTTTAATTCATATATGAATTCACAAAGGGTCCATCTAGGTATCTATAAGTAAATTATTTGTTTACAAGAGGAATATGTGTCATAAAGAAATTCAGCTATGCTGGAATATTTCACTGAAATCCCAATTTTTTTTATGAACATACTGATATTCAGTATCTAAATTTCGACTCTAGTAACAAAGAAACAACATTTGTATTTGCTTCAAAAAGTTTTATTGTAGGCATATTATTCTTTGAGAAATAAGAATAAACAAATCATCCTGAAATCATGCTAATTTATTAATTAGGGATCCGCAGTTGTAGCTAATTGCCCTTGCGCCAGTAACGAAGAACGAGGTCTCGAGAGCTGACGAGGGCTGATGTAGGGGAAGGCTGCTATCAATGGGCCACTTAAACGAAAAATGCAATAACTTGGTCAAATTAAAAAACATTTAAATTTAACAGGCAGTTGCTAACGTAACAATATAGACAATAACGCTATACAACAAAAAGCCAAAATAGCATATAGGTATGAAGATATTAAGGAAAACATTAACTAGTGTGAATGGCTCGATGATGGAAACCCATCTCCATTATTGGGCCAGTAAGTTGCAATGAATGAGCCGCTGCATAATAAACGAGAAGATCACAAAACATGCCAGTAACTAACAATGTTTACTAACGTAAATTATCATTGTCACTTCAGAAGCTTCTGTACATTAACTTGTCCCAATTCAGGGTCATCACTTCTTAAAAATAGTATTAGAAACGTGTTAAAAAATACATAAATGAAATGTTCATATACATTGCATACAAACAATGAAAATACATGTGATACTATTAAACGACGAAGCGCAAATGCAAATGTTTAGGCACAAAATAACGACATTGATTCACCATGTTCAAATGTTACAAAATAGTGAACTTCTTCGCACATGTTAGTCACAGTTTTCACAGAAGAATGCTTTGGCTCCCTTCCGAACACCATCACACATTTCATGCACCCACTGCTTGCATGATAAACATTGAATCATATCTTCCTTACAGTCAATAGAACAGACGAAACAAAACCACGATTCTTCCCTACAATCAGACTTCGTTGAAACACTAGAAGAATAGGAATGTTTGGCTCTTGCTGACTTCCCTGAAGTAGGATGTTGACGTCTTTTTTTTTCTCAGCTTTTTTTTTGTTAGGCAATTGTTTCTGGCTTTCGGTGTCGTGAAGTTGCTGTTTGTAAGGACTGCTTGTAATGACCATAGCTTTCTGTGCATTTTTGTTTGAACCTTTTCCGGGAGAAATTCTTGCTGGAAACGGAGATACTGTACCCAAGGAAGCACGTATTTTCAAAACCAATGGAAGAGATTCTGTATTTTCAGTGCTGGTTTTCAGTACTGGGAGAGGGTACAGGTTCTTCAACTGAAGCATTTCCAACAAGTGTTGACTGAGCTGTTGGCAACTGTTCCTGGAGCTTCCATGTCAGTGATAGCATCTGTTTCAAATTGCATGGCTGCTACGAAATGACAATCTTGAAACACGTACCTACTGACGGGCCAAACTCCTGTTCTCGCAAACCCGCTTACTGCAGTCCCTATATGGTTGCAGCTTTCCCGTATGCATGGCCGAATAATCTGGCTATGTGAAACTGAGTAATAACTTCAGGCTTACCTTGACTTCGTGTTTGGCGAAGAAACTTTTCAATTTCATTAATGTAGTAGCTACTTAGTGGCTTAAAAAGGTCACATCGAGAGGCTGGAGCTTGTGTTGTGTGACCTGGTAGTGCCAACATTATTATCCCATTTTCTCTAGCTAGCTCTAATGCGCGGAGGTTTTTAGTGTGGGTGCAATGACCATCCAGAAGTAGCAAAACTTTCCGTTCATTACAGGGGTGGACTGTATCAATGAAATGTTGCAACCATTTCACAAATATTTCTTTATTTATGTAGCCACTGTCTGGGTTGTACGCAAACATTGTAGCCGGAGGAGTCCCTTCTTCCAGCCCTACAGCAGTGCGGGAACGCTTGTATATAATCAACGGTGGCACATATTGGCCAGCAGTACTCGTGCAGCAAACTGCTGTGGTTGTAGAACCCCTTTCTCCACTAGCTATAGAACCAACTACCCTTTTCCCTTTTTCCGCTATTATTTTTCTCGGCTTTCTTTGTACCCTAGACAAACCAGTCTCATCAACATTAAACACTTGTGTTGAATCGAGATGGTTTTCATCAACAGTTCTCTCTAGCACATCAAAAAAAGGTGATGCACATTTTCTTTGTTGAAGCCATTCGCTCGAGCAAACGACGTTGATGCTGGCTGTCGCAAACTTAATTCGGGATGTCTCTTCATGAAGGTGTAGTACCATTTTTTTCCAGCAATTTTTTTCAGTGTTGAACCTATGGGGAATTCCGTTTCTTTCTGCGATCTCAAACGCCAATAACCGCAGATCTTTAAATGTTATGCCAAACATGGATTCATCGAGTTTAAGCACATGAGTCACTAGTTCATGTTCCACATCAGCTGGTAGGTCAGGTGTACTGCCTATGAGATTTTTTCTTCAAGAGAAAAACTATTCTTACCTGCTAAATGTCTCTGCAGTTTTGCCCGCGGTATATTGTACGTTCTGGCGGTCTCATTGATACTCATATCACCATTCCGCGCGGCTCATATCATCTTCCTCCCACTGACCATATTTCACACCTGCAGCCATCTACAACAAAAAAACGTATTCGTATTCTTTAAAGTAAAGGCCTCACATCAATACATGAGCACTAGGATTAAATAAATTAATACGGTTAGGTCTAAAATAATCTTTGCGCACACGAATGCACGGGTTGCCTTCATTGGGCCAGTGGCCCATTGATGGATACTCGACATGGCTCAATGATGGCAACTCGCACTGCTTTGCTTGACACGGCCATGTTTGAATGTGTAAAACGAATACTTTACACGTTAATACGTTAAAATAACGGCAATTCATCATACTTTCAGTGAATATTAGCGAATACTGAAAAACAATTAACATTTTAGTGATAAACACGACTTGGTAACACTAAAAAGTTATAAAAAATGTGCAGAAATCTTACCTCAGCTTGCAAGTGCGTCGTAGCTGCATGGAACACCTCTCAACTATGATGGCGCTCCTCCGCTATCACGTAGTTCACATTACGAGCGATGGAGCGCACCGTTTGTCTATATGTGCAGAGATATCAATGTGGCCCAATGAAGGAGCCGGCTCAACGATAGCAACCTTCCCCTATGAGGCGAGTATGGAGCAGCGGCAGAATGCGAGTGCTGTGGGAATTGGGAATGCGCGGAGATAACCCCGCCGGCCAGCGGTAGCAGCCGCCACGTTTCCCGCGTGTTGAACTCAGGGGGTCGACTCCCGCCGGGAATCGAACTAGGATCTAATGCGCGGCAGAAGTCTGGGTTCTAGTTTGATTGGAGTGTATACAGGATTAGTCGTTATAATACGCTAACCTGCTGGGAGTGTAATCTTGAGGACAAATTAGTATGGAAACTTATGAAATATTAGGCCTAGTGTCATTCTCGAGGATTGTAGACGGCCTCAAAGGCGAAGACAAGCAAACATAATTTAGAAACTGGCACGTCATACATGACAGTGTTACAGGCTGCCTACCTCCCAGACATTCATACATCCCTCTCCGACTGAACATGTGATCACAGTGGAAACCGTCTGGATTACAACATACTCCTAAGGGGATCCTTTTATTCTTTTTTTGCTTTTTAATTACCTACATGTTATGTCAAATCGCTGTAACGGATGGTCACCAATTTCTAAGAATTAAGTGACAACTTAAAACTGTGTAATATTTGAAGCGGTGTACAATACTTTTGATGGTTACTTGTCTTCACATAATTCACCAGTAGGCTCTACACGAAATTAGCGGTGACCATATAAAGTTATTATTGGAAAGTCTGCAACAAACTTCAGTGCATATCTCAGTCACATACGTCCGGTTAGTATATTTTTAAGTACGGTAGCCTGTAAAAATTGTTTTTAGCTATGTTGGCTTAGGAAGGCTGTTTTAAGAGTGAATGATAGTCACCATCTTGAATTTTTGTATTTTGCGTTATAATTTTTCTTCCGGGTAACATTTTGGAACCTAAACTTAAGTACATAAAAGAATACATATTAGGGGAATTTTAGACGTCATGAATCTTTATTTTCCGTTACTGTTGTTCATACGAATTGTAGTTAAGAAAATAATAAGAACTTTCTAACTGCAATTCCACCTGTAAGAACAGTAACGACAAACATATATTTAGGTGTGTAAAATTTTATCAGCATGTATTATATTACGTAGTCAGGTTAAAATTAAAAAAAAAAAAATTACCCAGGAGACAAGTTATGACACAAAATACATAAATTCAAGGTGTGACCATCGTTCACTCTTAAATGAGTATGGTGCCATATTAAAGACATTTCGACCTTGTGCAAAGAGCGTTTTCTTTTCATACGTTGGTCATAAATAAAGTAAATTGTCATCATTTTCAGATTTTTAAAAAGTACATAGGAATATCATTGTGTGTATTTTAAATATCTTAGCACATGGCCAATAACTGTCTATATAATTTCAGTGTAAATTATTACACACGAGTAAGACACTTGTTTTTTTATTACTATGTTCCCGTAACTTACAAATTTTGACTTTGTCATGTCAACATGGGTAAACTATGAGAGTTAAACAATTTTACGAGTGGAAAATGTAGTCACGAGTAACGTCTATAAAGCGAACGTTATGTCGTGCAAATATAAAATTATGCATTTATAACCTCCCTCGGTTTTCTGGATGCTTCGGAAACCCGTGTTTAGCTAGTCAGTCCCACGCCTCTCTCGACGGCTGCAACTAGTGTCTCCACAACTAATTCCCGGACGACGCGAATACCCGCGCTAGGGCACAACCACCTCCAGTGGTGCCTGCGACAAGAGTCTCGCAAACCAATATGTGAATCCCTGCGAATTCCCGCGGCTCCGGACACAACCACTTCTCGTGGTGTCCGAACAGCGAGTCTCACAAATATAACACGCGAATATACGCGGCAAAGTATACAACCACCTCTCGTGGTGTTTACGCCGAAGTCTAATCACAT
>PNEQ01093242.1:0-10737 GCA_003012365.1 Medauroidea extradentata | reverse complement strand
TAGAAGTACTACAGGAATTCTTGTTACATTACTATAACAAATATCATCATAATGTTTAATGTATGCAATTTTAAGTACAATTTATTTCCTATTGTTTGTGGTTAAGTGTAAGAGAAGGCGACAATGCCTTAACTTCGCCACAATGAAAATAAAGACGATTTATTATTATTATTATTATTATTATTATTATTATTATTATCCAAATGTTATAAATGATATGCAAAAGCAATTACCAAACATGTGACAAATTATGATCCTAAAATAATAATGATTATTCATATTTAGAATAATCAGAGGCAAATAATTTCTATGGTCGAAGTATGAGTCAATATTTACCATATTATGATTTTATATGGGTAAATTTCACATTTAATGATGTAGATTATAGGAATATATATCTCAAAATTATAAAATTAATCAAATTATGGATATATTTTAGAAGTTGATTTAGAATATCCAAATGAACTACATGATTTACATAATGATATTCCTCTTGCTCAGAAAATAAAATCCGAGAAGGATAAAAACAATCCAAATTATTAAATACCTTATATTATAAAGAAAAATATGTTACATTATGTATATCTTAAACAATATTTATATTGGGAATGAAATTAAAGTACATAGAGTTAAACAATCAGATTGGATGAAATAATATATTGATTTAAATACAGAAATGTGAACAAACGCCAAAAATTGTTTTGAAAATTATTTCTACAAATTAAGGAATAATTCAGTATTTGTAAAATCAATATAAAATATTGGAAATAGAAAAAAATAGATTATGTACGAATTTTAAACAATAAGAAAAATTAATTGCTAAGCCAAATTTTAAAGATAGAACTATATTTACTGAAAATTTAGCTGCAATACATATGTATAAAACAAAATCATGTTTAAACAAAGCAATATATGTAGGAATGACAATACTTGATTTATCATAAACGTTAATGTAAAATTTTCGTTTTAATGTGATGACCCAAAATAAAATTGAATTATATTATATGGCTACTGGTTCATTTATTTATTATAAAAAAATGTTTTTTACGAAAATATGAAAGAAAGGATCCAACATTTCGATACTTGAGATAAATAATTATATATATATATATATATATATATATATAAATATATATATATATATATATATATGTGTGTGTGTGTGTGTGTATGTGTATGTGTGTGCACATACATCACAGACAAACAAAAAAATAAATGAAAATAATGAAAGATTTCATTGGATTAAATAAAAAATGTACACTATAAATGTTGAAAATATATTTTAAAAAGAGCCTAAGGTAAAAAAAAAAAAAAAAAAGAAGTTGAAAATGAAATGATTATAAAATTTGTTTGTTCAAAAATGAAGTACCGTATAAAAATACGAATCTTATACGAAGTAACATAAATTATTTATATTAAATTATTCTCAGTAGAAAATAGAAACAACTATTAAGTGATGAAGATGATAAAAGATTTATTCTTAAAGATAGTATTAATAAATTTTCATGGGGACATTATCAAATTGAAAAGAAATAAACAAATAAACGAACAAATGATACATATCATATATATTATTATACAATTGTTAAATTTTTATATATTTTTATGCATTTGTTAATTTTTATATATTATTATACACTTGTTTAATTTTATTTAGCATTGTACATATGTTTAATTTTATATAATATTATTATGCACGTCTTTAATTTTTATACATAATTATGTTAAAAGTTTATATATAATAAAAGAAGCCAAGAGGAAGGCCTTCATGAATTCTACTGTTTTCATGACTTTTTATTTATTTACATTCCACACTGTATTTTTTCCATTTAACTACTATTATATTATATTTATGTTTTTAAGTATTAAAAGCTTTTCTTCGTATGATGATTTATAACAATATTTACAATTCTCGCATTTAATTTGTTTTTCCCGTGGTTTCACTCCGTTATGAAAATATATTTTCTAAATTTAAATACATTCCAAATATTGGTTACATATCGATTTATGTATTTTAAGGTTTTCTTTTATATCTGGCGTTGGATTTTGTTGTTGTCGCGTTTGTTGTCCATTTTTGCTCCTATTTAAAAGAGAAAAAGTTTTAATAATAAAATAACAGTTTTCTCGTTGAGTAAGAAATCACTAGTCTCGCTGGCGAAAACTGCCCCGAGGTGCAACCTGTATGTTATTTATGCTACTATGATGAAAATGAGTTCCGTTGTCGCTAGTCTGGTCAAGGCAGGAAGTGATAGATAACGACGTCGCTGTATTTTCTGACTTGAAAAAAAATGTGGATACTTCTTGTAAAAATTACTATGCGAAATCAGCGAGACTTTTTTTTGTGTAATTTTTAACATCCAACTGTAGAACAATATATTTATGAAGGACGACACGAAATGAATCCTTAGGGAGGAGAAGTGTCAGAATAAGGTGATATTTCATTGCCAACCTCCAACTGTAGGAACCAAGATATATTTATGAAGGATGACAGCAATAAATTCTTAGGGAGGAGAAGTGTCAGAATAAGGTGATATCTCACTGCCAACCTCCAACTGTGGAACCAGAGATATTTATGAAGGATGACACGCAATAAATTCTTAGGGAGGAGAAGTGTCAGAATAAGGTGATATTTCATTGCCAACCTCCAACTGTAGGAACCAAGATATATTTATGAAGGATGACAGCAATAAATCCTTAGGGAGGAGAAGTGTCAGAATAAGGTGATATTTCATTGCCAACCTCCAACTGTAGAGTCAGAGATTTATGAAGGATGACCTGCAATAAATCCTTAAGGAGGGAAAGTGACAGTACAAAGAGTGTGAAATCAACATAATACAGACAAACCAGCAAACAGCGCATTCAGAAGAGCCGAGTGTTGTACTGCACATTTAATTAAAGACCCTGTCTTAATTTGAATGATTTTCAGGTTTAAATACTTAATATTGTCGGAACTATTGGCAACTAACTAGAGCGCAGTCTGGAATCAGGCTTTCAGAAAATACCTACTTATTTAATAGAACACGATACTAAGCTCACTGAGCAGTGGAGTTTTTTAAATCATGTAATTGTAATTCAATGGGCAAAGTAAAAAAAAAACAATATTGTGTCACCTGGCATCTCTTGTTGGATGGCTTCTATCAGTGGCAATATTGTAATAGCCTACATTTCGACAGAAAAACAAAATTATAAATGAAAATATTGAGATACGTACCAAAATTACGTAGTACTTTTGCGTCTTCACCTAGTTTTTTTAGCCCTGAAACATTTCAATAACTCAACGAAACAAAACATTTTAATCATTCATAAACCAGTATCCATCATACGAAAAAGAGCAAAGTCTATAACCATTATTTTGATTTTAAAAACACAGATCAAACAAAAAAGTTACTTTTCAATAACAAACACCATAGAATAAGCAAGAAACATAACTGGATTAAACTATATAATAGAGTAACAAATAATCACTTTAAAATGTTGCATAGACGTCAGTATATATAAATTTTGGTTCGCTACAAGAGGAATAAAATGGGAGATAGTCGAGAAACCGTGCCAGCTAGCAGTAGCTGTCAACACCAACCGCTGTCCTAATGGAAAACATCAAGTGTACAGAAGTGCAAAGTGAAGCAATGCAAGTGCATGTGCTACATTATTGCAAATATCATGTAGGTACTCCAGACAAGCACAACCCCTGACCCACGTGTCTATCACACGTCCTGTGAGATCTTCATTTATAGTCACGGCCGCCTCGTAAATTAGGACGTTGCTACGACTCCAGAAAAGTCCAATAAAATAGGTCTGGAGATTGGGCCGGCCAATGGACGGTCCTCCTATGACTGGCGGTGCCAATACGGCGTCATACGACAGCAGAAAAATCGTGCTTAAACTACATGGTGCGGCGAATGCCAATGGTGCTGCCTTCCGTTCAGCAATTACGGCAACACATCCTGCAGGAATGGTTAACAATGATGGTTGACAATGCTAGCTCAAATGTTGAGACTGCGAGACATTTTTGAGAGGACTTAAGCGCTGGTGAGGGGTGACATGAGGTGAGTATGGAGCAGCGCCGGAATGAAAGGGCGTGAGAAGCTGAAGAATCCCGAGAAAACCCGCCAACCAACAGCATCGTCCGAAACGATTCCCACGTGCGGTGGTCGACCCAGGAACCAAACCTGGATTGCCTAGGTTGGAGGAGAAATGTTGAGACTTGAGCGCATTGGATGCATGTATGGTGGGGGTTGTGATGCGCCCAGACGTGGTTGTTCCTCCTGTAGAAGGTGCTATCCCTGGTGAAATAAGCTTCGTCTGTGAAGAGTATCATCTGTCTGAAGTACGACCATGAAGTGTTATCTTGAACGAACCTTGGCTAAGAAGTGCACATTTGTTGCTTGGTACGGGCTGTATTTGGTTCCAGTGCAGAAGTCTAGTGATCTTCGAGTGGCCAACAACCATAGCACGTGGTCTTGTGGTTGGTTGCAGGCGCACACCGTGCAACACGTGGTTGTCACGTGTCGTCGTTCATCTAGTCCGAGGTGTCCTCCTCACTGGCTTGGAGTCTTCACCTCGCAGTCCTTGATACTGTCACTTGTACTGTTGTCGCACTGGAGAGTTGACGATATCTCAGCTTGTCATCTTACTTACCCACTGCTCACTCACTATCTCCTCTGTAGCAGAAGAACTACTTACCTCCACTGGTCGACTTTGAGTCGCGTTTTCTCCCAAAGTGTTCACCACAGCGAGGTAAAACAAAATATAATTTTTCCTTCGTATTGTCATAGTAAACAATGAAATGCATTGAATATTTCATTTCAGTTTGGTATTGAAATGTTAATAAATGCTACTTAATCACTAAAGGGGATCACTTTGGCGGCGACAATAGGTGTCTTCGTATTGCGATCACAAATGAAGAGTGACTGAGGTGATTGTAGGAATGGACCGGAATGAAAGGGCAGAAACTGCCGCTACTTGGTATCATCAAACAACATTACTTCCATACGAGAGAATAATAATCACCTTGTTGGTATGTCGCCGAACAAAAATCGAGATTAAGTTACGTAAAATGACAATAACCTGAACACATATTCATCATACTGGGCTCTTCTAATACACGTAAGTTCTGGACATGTGAACATATGAAGAATGTTTGTTGACGCTGTATAAGATAAATGGTCCTCTAGTTGCAACTGTATCGAACATATTGTTTTCCTTCAAGACGTGCGGTAGTTGAGTATTCAGAGCCTAGAACATGTTCTCAGCTCAAAGACGATGGTGGACATTTATTGCAAACATCATGTATTATATACGTTCATAAGGTCGTAATACAGCAGCTAACAGTTAATTTCTGGCGCTCCAGTGTCAAAAGCAGAAACTTCGCCTGTGTTTGGAAGGAAAATGGCGGATTACGGCATTTATTACTTCCAATAAATACATCGACAAACTCTGGGAGAAAATTATTGACGCAACAATCATAACGCCAAAATGACAATATAATAACTGCTAAAATGTTATTAATGAAGGAGTTATAAAGACACAAACCCAGGGTTTTGAATGCAATTAGTGGAAATAAGGAACTACTCACGATTAAGAAAATAAAGATGGCGTTATACATCTTACAATGTGAAGGTAAATTATTTGTCTGAATTAGGGAAATGTGTGGGTTAGCAATATGAATGTTTCACATGAGCTATTAGTTGATACTGTATTAAAATGAGCATATTCTAACATAAAGGGGTTGATGTCGGAATATTGTGAGGTGAAGTGGTCTGGGGATGAGTGTGTAAACAAATATAACACGCCCGTACATCCAGTGTTGTGATCGCTAGTCTCCATGAAGCTAACAGTCGCTGCACTGGTGTAGATGTAGTTCATAACAACGCCGTAGCCTACTAGGAACATACACACCTACCTTCAACAATGACATAACACGAGACCCTACAGGGGATAAGCGCCGGAATGAGGGGGGGGGGGATCCCCGAGATAACCCACCAACCAGCGACATGTTCCGGCACGATTGCCACTCGCTAGGTTAGACCGGGTTTGTGGGGGGGGGGGGAGTGTTTGGGCGAACTAGGATAACATAGCGTTACCTTAGTAGTACAACCTCGTAACTACATTTACAATACATTCATTCAGAAAAAATGAGAGAAAAACCATTATATTTCCCTCGCACTGAGAAAAAAAATACATAATTTTGTATAACTTTATTACAAATGAAATTGTTATGTCTACTTTTAACAATATTTCTTTGCAAATGCTTTATGAAGGCTTAAAAGGGCTCGAATGCCCATTCTTCATAATATATCGTTACGAGACTTTTTTCACTATTAAGGTAACGATATACAAACATATAATATATATATATAATCAGCAAACAAATTCATCATTATAGGGTTTATAAAAGTAAAACATGTTAAAAAATTTAGTTAATTACCGTTTAACTTACTTAGTCCTTCTGAAATACGTAAACATGTTGAGTTCTGCAGTCTTCTTTATCGTTATCTTGGTAATTCTCTTATCAGTAAAACCTGCTGTATACGTATCATACGTCTTAATATTCATGTTGCATTACTGATAATTCAGTGGACTATCTAGACAACCATCAGCAGCTTCACATTCACCTACGCCGTTTCTACTGTAATTCTACAATTTGCAACATCGCACACAAACTGTCGACTTTCTTCGTACAGTTAATGTTGCACACATTCGTGCACTTAAATAGTCTGTTCATGCTTCTACAAACTGTTCGTCTTCAATAATTGTTTGTTTATATGCGAGCCATAGACGAAACACGTACCCCTTCTACATAGACATAGCAAGCCATTTCCAGCAACGAGAAACTGCAATTATTGCAGTACGTTTTAGGAATGTTTCTCCCGTCCTCCTTCCCCGCATAACAAACAATGTTCTTAGAATATAGTGTTCTAACATACGAGAACCACAGCAAGCTGGAGCGATTTACAAGATGATATATCTTCTGCAAGCTGATATGGACGTTCAGAAGAAATACATTCTTCTGCTCGCTGCCCTTGGCTCAGCGAAGGTGAGTTATAGCTAATAACTGCTTCCGAGAAAAATATCGCATGAATGTTTTGTACCATCCAACATCGCCATATTTAACTATGCGGCGTACAATGCCAAAACCATCAGCTCAATATTCTTACAAATGACTTAAGTCATTTGAGAAACGCCACACATGTTTCTTTCAACAAAGACTTGTTAAAAAATGTTTTATTGAAAATGTATAGTTTGGTAAACCTTCTAAATAGGTAATATTATTTTTAAAAAATTGACGTACGTGTCACGTCAGTCAGTCAGTGTTGGGCATTTGAGTTTCTCGCATTGAAGAGTAAACATCAATAAACACATGTTGTTATAAATGTAACATGTGGTGTTCCTCAAATGACTCATTCAAATATTGAATCATACTGTTCTTCGTTAGCCATGCAAGTTAGTCTGCAACGAGCAATCAGCAAGGATACTTGGTGAATATAATAGGATTCACCACGACAGGGTTAGAACACTACGGGAAACTATAACGCAGATGGCCGGACCAGAGATGGAAGCTGTGTCATGTCGCTGGCTTCAAAGTGATGGTTGATATCATTGGACAGTCGACTGGTCTGATAGTAGTTGTCCTAGCGATGTCTCTACTTCACTTCTCTGTCTCTAAGGCCAACAAGATGGCGTCACCAAGATGGCGTCACATAGAGTAGCTTCAGGAGCGCGACCAATCGCCCAGCAACTCTGCGTGAAGACGTGGCTTTTCGAAAAATGGCTCAATAGCTTTCAACCTTTCACATGAAAATATCCATTACTTAAATTCATTCAAGGGAAAAGCGCTTCATAAACAAAGAAGATGCCACGATTTCTGAGGAAAATTAATGTGGTAAGTGTGGCATGTTGATAAACTTGATGAATAGGTTTAAACTGCGTACTTTGACAGTTCACACTACCATAACAAGAATATCGAATCTGAAAATTAACCTGTATTAATTGAAATAACGGAAATATTTGTTTTCTAATGATGTGACTAACTAGGTAACGTCTAAACTTTAAGATCAGTTTTCCAGATAACAATAGTTTAATTACGATAGTCTTGTTCTGGTGGTGCGGGTGTGTTGCCCAAAATATTGATATATTATTTATTAGTATAGAAAAATATAGGCCTTAGTATTTTATGAAGTTGTTTATGTTGCTGTATGCATTTTGGTAGACAGCCTGATATGGCATGTCTACGATCTATTTAAAGCATTGTTTTCTATACTTAGCAAACTAGCATGTAATTAAAACATAGACCTGATAGCAGAGAATATAAAGTTACAAAATATCATAAAAAATATTATTACCACTTCTCGGAAGTCAACTTAGATTCTTAATATGAGTGTCTGCTTATATGCATCACCATAGAAAATCAGATATACTGTATACATACTATAAACATCAGACGTACTTGTACCAAAATAGTTATCAAATTAATTTTTAATATCTCTACAGCATAATCGAAGGAAGTACTATGCTGAAATTTTATTGGAGGCAGGCTGCCCGGGTATGATAACAGACAAGTTGCACTATTTAAGTTTATAAGTTTAAAACAAACCAATATATGACTATCATGTAGCGTATAGTACTTAAAACAATATTTAAATGAAAATGTTGATAGGAAGACCATATTCTTGAAAAACCTATGAGCAATTTTCATTATCAGTGATACGTCCACAAACTATGACGGAAAATAACTGACAATATTTTGCCATGTTAGTGCACCTTCACACTTGCCATAAAGTCAGCTGATTTGTCCCTAATTCGTATTGCTGCACTGGTTCCTCTGTTGTCCTAATCGGTAGCCAAACTTTGCAACCCATAAATGTTGAGGGTCTGAAAACTTGCCTACTACTGGCGAGATTGTGTAAGAGACAACATGCCTTTATGACGCCCTCAGCTAAGGATGTGCCCATGTTCATAGTCCGGACGATGACCAATCCTCCACTTATTACTCGTTATACCAAATGTACCTTAGAGATCGCGAATGATGGTAGTTGTACATCTTTCGTTTTTATTGCCGAAAGAGTACATTATGCGATCATCAAGTCAGAAGGCTTCATCAGCAACTATGACATATGGCACAACTACATCTCCCAATGCGGGTTAAGGGTTGCTATGGGTAACACTTTGTTTCTGTAGCTTCTCATGAGGTACTGTTCTTGAAAACCCCTTAATCACTTGATTGACCATATTCATCGACGTCATCATTGGTAAATAAATAGTTTGAATCACACATAGCTAACAAAACGAACGTAAAAGTTCTTGTAGTTATAATACAGAGATCCACTATATTCAGGTTTGATCAAGAGTGGTACCACAGAACGCACCGATGCGGTTTAGATAAATTGCTCTCCTGTAGAATTCCTCGGCGACAGATAGTTTTCCACTTTTGTGTATCTCATACACATAAATAGGTTGTCCTTCAGTGTTTGAGATATCGCTTCACAGACCTCTGTTATGATGTTGCTTACTGACGATGATCCTAGCCGGAAGTAAATGTACAAGTCGGTCATCAAGCGAACACTTGAAAGATTGGTTATCTGTAAAAATATTAACATAAGCTCAAATATGGCATAATTATGTTTTTAATAATTTGTTGTGAAATAAAACATACCTTAAACAAACCATTGGTTGGCTATTGGAAGTATTTTCACAGTAGCAACAAACGTTCGGCCAAATTTTGACAGTTGGTTGGAACCATTTGTTACATGTTGTGTTCGAAAACATACGTAAGTAGAATGTTGACCCAATGTGGTGATTCGTTACATTGTATTTAGGTTGTAAAATAAATTTTGTTCAGCGAGTTCATATGAAGAAATGACAGTTGTCTTTCCTACATCACTTTACCAACATACATAATACACTGAAATAGCCAAAATTTAACAAATTTTTTTTCAAATAGTTTTACATTAGATGTTTCATGTTTAAACATAATTCTAATGAAAGTTTTTCGCTTGATTTTCAGCGTATCTCCAACCTTGTCACCATAATATATTATGCAATATTTCTTTGTTTTTGTTACAGGTGGACTGTTGCAAGTGGAAAAGTTGAGAGATTGTTTTTTCCAGGAAGTGCCAAAGATTAACAAGTAAGAAAAGTGCCTCCGCATATTCGAGGAAAAATCCATGTGTGTTTTGTAATTGATTTTCATTCCTAAAAAACCGAAGGAAAAAATAAAATAACATTAAATAAAGTGCTGATACAATTGATAAGCGCATTCCCAGTTGCACAAATGCTACAAGTACATACGAGTCCGAGGTACCAAATACAAGAGGAGAAATACAGAAATAGAAATTTCCGATGTTGATAAACTGGTCAATGTGCTTCAAACTAGTATTCAATCAAAGATTGCGATATGATGTTTTTAATGTCCCGAGTCAAACTTCTGAAACAAATTCCAAAACACTTGAAACTTTCCGTTCGTGAGAAAATAATAAACACTGAAAACACTTCACGACAACCTCAAATGTCATCTCAGTTCATACAACATCAGCACCGACAGTCAAATCTGCAGAATATCAGCACCGACAATCAACTGTGCAGAATATCAGCACCGACAATAAAATCTGCAGAAAATCAGCACAGACAATCAAATCTGCAGAATATCAGCACCGACAATCAAATCTACAGAATATCAGCACAGACAATCAAATCTGCAGAATATCAGCACCGACAATCAAATCTGCAGAATATCAGCAC
>PNEQ01093241.1:0-10741 GCA_003012365.1 Medauroidea extradentata | reverse complement strand
CCGCGCTAAATACCTCGATGTTGAACGGTGACCAAAAATCTCTCACTGACTCAGATGTGATAAGTTCCATGTTGTGACATGTGCGGCCGCCCACTGCAGGATAGGTGAAGCGAGGAGAATAGAAGATGTGTGTGGCCTCCTCGGAACACTTCGGCCACAGGGATGTTCGGCTCCTTGCCCATGCGTTGTGCGAGTCCTTGACTGTATTGCTCGTCGCTCCGCATCTTTTCTCTTCGCAGCAAAGTGTTGTCAACCAGGAAGCACCAGTGTGCATGTACATTAACTCTATGAGTAATAGTGATCAATAATACCAGCATTTTTTTTAACGAAACACAGTAAAATACACTTTAAAATTGTAGAAACATATGTCCATGAATTAATGGAAGTTACGGTCAAACTTCCGTAGACTGGCAATACGGATAGAATTCCGTAAATAAAAATTACGGAAGCCACTTCCGCGTAGTTACAGTACTTTTCTGTAAATGTTTCGTGAATTTACAGAACATTTTAACAGTGTGGTTGTGGTGACCATTGTTGGTGATCTCGATTCTTAACGACTTGATTGTTGTGATTAATACATATTTTTTTAGCAGCGATGAGCAGACACTACCTCTAGCCGCTGGCTGCCAGAACTGACACTAGTGGGGTTGTGTTAGTATTTGGTCAGCCCTGGGTATTTAGTTTTTCCAGTATCGCCCATATCTGGGAGGTTTTCCTCTATTCGCCACCTGGAAATGTGCCCGATGGGGTGTATGACAAATCCACACGGCCTTCCACCTAGGCGATCCGAGTTCGATCCCCGGCGGGAAATGTGGCGGACTTTGCCGTTGGCCGGCGGGTTTTCTCGGGCAGTTTCAGTTTCCTCCGCCCCTCTCATATTCCATCGCTGCTCCACACTCATCTCACCCTCGCCTCATTGATTCTTCGGGACAGGCGGGCCACAGTCATGTCTCGCTATACGAGCAGCCGGCCCAACCATGATCTCTCCTGGGCTTCTCTCATACACAATATGACCCTGCCAGGAGGCGGGAACATGTATTCGATTTTCATGTTCAATTTAGTGTTTTAAAATAGAAACGTGCGGGAAGTATATAAGATGATATGATTGACTTGGTCAAGTGGTTAAATGCTTGGTTAAATATGTGAATTATATGAGTATAGGTGCGTCGACTGGTCTTTTTTGTTGAAAATAGTAACATTTAAAATTACTTAACTAAATTTTGTTTTACAAATTATATCATTTTCATGTTCACAACAAAATTAATATTTAAAATTAAATTTTTCACATTGCAAAACAAATGTAACAGACTTAAGTATTTGTACAAAGAAAAACCCTTATATGTTTTACAACGAACCTCACTGGCAACTGGGTTTCCAAGAATTGTATTAGTAAAAGCTAAAATTTTTAGAGAGATGTTTTGGTAACTGTAGCGTATTTTGTAATGAAATCAAAATGTAAAAAAAAAAAAAAAAAAAAAAAAAAAAAAAAAAAAAAAAAAAAAAAAAAAAAAAAAAAAAAAAAAAAAAAAAAAAAAAAAAAAAAAAAAAAAACTAACATTTTGTTTTGTTGACAACTATATTGTTGAGTTCAGGATGCACTATGTCAGTAGAATAAAATTTTTAAATATTATTATCTACAGAAGAATAATTGTTGTTCTGTAGATGTACTAGTGAGATCTGTTGTATGAACTATACTTTCACAGCAATACCGTTTTATTTACAGGAATATAATTGCGTATATTTCGCGATAGTAACACTTTCAGTACAACATAATATCTTAAAGAGGCCTACAATAGAGCAGCGGTAATTTGACCTAACATGGCGCACGGTCAATTAGGATATGCAAAATGCCAGATTACACAGAGTAGTAATGAGTTTCAATTTTTTAAGTTCAAAATGCAGTTTAGTGTGAAATATAATGAAATAAATTACACAATGTTGCTTACGTAAAATTTGTCTGTATTTAAACACATTAAACCGCTTTTACATTATTGTAACGTATTACAAATAAATCAGTCTATTTAATAACTGAAGGGTTATATTTCCAAAGTTGCCTTGACTTATGCGTATTTTTTTTCATCCTGAATTCATAGATTCTAAATGGTGGCCGTATTTATACTTGTAGTACAGTATTCCATATCTTGGGAAATATTTTTTAGAATTTCATAAAACCTGGTAAACATATATACTGCATACAAAGGTTACTTTACTTTTGTGTAATTCGTTCATCCTGCCTTATTATTTTCAAAATTACGGACTTATTTATATTTTTGGCATAGTAAAACATATCTTTTGATAAATTTTATCAGAATTTCACCAATCTTAGTGTACATACTGTATACAAACCTGACTAGACTTTTGTTTATTTCGTTTATCCATCTGAATTATTTTGAAAACTACGGCTATTTTTTATTTATCTTTATGATAGAAATACATCTCAGAACATTTTTCCTCAAATTATTAAACTGGTTACTCGCATGTTATTTAGCAAGCTGACTTATATTTAGTGTATATCGGGCATCATATGTCTAAATCAGTATTATCTTATAATATTCCTAGATAATGAAAACGATTTTAACTTTCAGGAATAATTGTCACCCAGTTTGAGAAAAGTAGGTCAATCCGTTATGCTGGTAACTTCTTGTTTTTAAAAATGTAATATACATGTTAAACATTTTTTAATACGTTGAGTGTTAAAGTACCTATGTAAACTAGCATACTAGATTATTATTTTTTTATACTCATGGAAAATTCTTTGCTCTTAGAGTTGGTATGTTTTAGAATTTAAAACCCACTTACAAACATTATCGCAACTGACATTTATGTTGATATTACTACCTACGTCAAACAGTCAGGTAAATATAAAATTCAACTGAAATTGAGAGCTGTTTTTACTTTTACTGAACAATGGTTTCTGAACAATGAAGAATATTTTTTCGCTGTCCACCAGAACGGACTTTACGATGCTCGAAGTTTTTCTTTAACAACCAGAACTCTTACCAATGAACAGATGTATTGCGGTGATTACCACATATTTGACTTAAAATTACATCTTCAATTTTAAATTGCGTAGTTTGGTCAGAAAGTCCACGGTCCAATTTCTTGTGAGTCATGGGTGCACATTGCACTGCTAAAAAGGTTGGATTGTTTTCTCATTTTACCTTCCACAATTCCGTTGCTACCTTCAACAGCGGGCTGGCTGTTACTAGGATTGCGATATTAGTACAAATACATATCTCAATATACGATGATGTATTTATTCTCTTTGGACTCACTCTCGCAGTGACACCTGCTTTATCCTTCTTGTGTTGACAATCAAAGCTCAGCGATATTAGTACAAATACATATCTCAATATACGATGATGTATTTATTCTCTTTGGACTCACTCTCGCAGTGACACCTGCTTTATCCTTCTTGTGTTGACAATCAAAGCTCAGCACTTTAAGTGTGTTCAAGTGCGGAAAAATCACAGTGTTTTGTTTGCATCAAATAGGATCAGTGTTATTGACTTTACCTGCGAGTACATTTTTCTCTTAAGAAAAAAAAAAGCAGTTTCCCTGTAATGGCATTTCTAAGTAAAAATTTCCGTTTTTTTTTTTTTTTTTTTTGCTTTTATTCAAAACTTCGAAACCAGTAAACATAATGAAATTGAAAAATCACATGAGAACTTGCAGCATATTAAAACCCATTACAAAATATTTCTTTTTGTATTAAAAAAAAGTCAAATGTAACAAAAAATTAGCAAATTTCACAAAATTTTTTTAAAATACAAATATTTATTGTAATGGGTTTTTACATACTTCAAACAGTAGCTCAGAACATGTAGTTATAACGTGAATTATTTAATTTCATAATGTTTACTAGTTTCTCCAGTTTTATATGAAGTAAAAATATGCAAATTTTGATACTGAAATGCCGTTATAGGGAAACTGACAATTTCTTTTTTTGTAAGAGGAAAATTTACACCAAAGTAACGCCTATAAAACACACAATATTTCGTACAACGTACAATTGTAAGTTTTTTCCTACCTGAACGTATGGACGTATTTGGGGCGTTCGTGGCTCAGAAACACAGAAGTGGCAAGGGCGAGACAGTGCGCTCTTCGTGCCTCACCTAAGCCTCTAGGCGCATGTCACTGAACAAGCATGCAGTCTTCTCGCCGACAACAAGCCTATATATAAAACATTCTATGGTTACTCCTTTCAATTCATCACGTAGTATTACAGTTACAGATATGTTGTTCACGCCTTATTTTAAATATTATACACCAAGATTTTCATACCTAGAAAGGCCGCAATTTTCGGCCGCTAGAAAACATGCTTTAATGAGAAGTGGTGAATCTGAAATGTGTATTCACGTGTTGTTTGAATGTTATTGCTAAGTAGACCTAACTTATGCTCGCAGAGCAGTTTTCAAATAATTTTGTAACGGCCGAAATTCTGCACATGGCTCAACGGCCTGGACAGGTGGCCACCTTAAAGTCATGCTAGTGATGTTTATGTTTTACGCCTAAGCAGTAACATATATCATAAATCTGTCTGGCAGTTTGGTTTAAAATCGTCTTCTCCATGTTGCCTGATTTTTTCAAGGCAGTTAATACTATGGTTTTAGATAATTATGAAATTAACAACACTTTGGTTAATTGGTATTTTTAGTATAAATCGTATAATTTATTGCTTTAAAAAAAATAGGATATCATGGCAAAAACCATTTTAAACAAAACTGCTAGACAGATTTTTGATATCTGCTCTCATTTAAGCTTAAACTAGAAATACTGTTTTTATCGCAAAACCAGTACAAACTAAATAGCATGGCCTTAAATGTAGTTAGGCAACAGTTCAGCTGACAAAGGTTGGAAGAAAGAACTTGACCGGTTGCGCACAAGCAATCCAACCAGCGTCTTCAGGCTGCAACTAACTGATAATACTTAGTAAAATAAATAAAAAAAGGTCCAAACAAGCAGCATTCGTTGACACCTTTATTTTTAATGTATACATATAAACAAGAAAACCAAAAATTTTTTTGCTTCACACAATTGATCTGCTGTTTTATCGATTGAAATAAATGGGAGCCGTCAGCAGTTTCTTTTGCATCTGTGGATGTCATATGTACGCTAAGCAACCAGCTCCTGCAATGCAACAGCATGCCTTCTGCTTTCACAATATTGGTCGCGAGTCCCACAATATTAAAGTTGAAAGTATTGGAGACAAATGTTTATGAGAGGGGCACTCTGACATTGCACTCTATGACTTTCAGTACATAGTCCTACAGTAAGGTGACAAATGAACCAAAAGTTGCCACGTCGTAGGAATATTTCCACAATAAGTAGCGATGTATTTTTCTGAAAAAAAAAAATATGTAATTGAGAATTTAAAAAGTAATGTTGACAACTTGACAACATGGCAGGTCGGCCGCCATATTGAGATGGTGGCCGTTCATGTCTATTGTGGAGCATATTGATCCAATTTCAGTTTTGTTTCGTGAGTATTCTAGCTTTCTTACATATCTTCATTTAAGATTGTAACATTGTTTATGATTTTTAAATGTTTGTTGCAAAGGGAGTTTCCAATAAGAATGTATTGGTTTGTTGACATACGTCATTGTTCATGTTTTCGTTGAACAAAGTTGTGTTAAACGACAAAATACAAAAGAAAAAAGACAGAAAAAACGACGAAGCACAAAAAAATTCAGAAGTATGTGAATCTTGGTGGACCGACCAGGCGTGTCTCCAGCGTGTATAAGGCGATAGATTGCAATTCCCGAAACGTTGCGCTTTTTTCGTTGAATGGAACTTGTGTCGTGTTTTCTTAGGTCATGTGTATGCTGTCTACTGTCCACTGTTGTTTTATTTACTGATTCCATATTTTTTTTTTTGGGATATGGTTTTTTATGTCTGTCTCGTGTCTCGGTGTTGTCGAAATTTGACTTAATTCTGTGTTTAGAATTCTTGCAGTCGAATTTAAGAAAACTGCCTAATATCCTCTGGGATTGTTTTAGTCTTTTTTTGTACTTTGTCGTTTTTGCTGTTTTTTTATCCTTTTTGTATTTTGTCATTGACCACAATATTGGTTAGCAAAAACATGAGCAATGACGTATGTCCACAAACCGATTAAATTTTATTAACAATTTTTGTCTTTTTCTGCAATTTACCTCGTATAAATTAAAAAATCAATGTTTGTAACCTAATATGGATTATTACGTCTCTAGTTTGACAATAAGGGGATTTAACTTTTATTGTGGGGAATAAATACTCATTCTTGGAAATAATATGCGAGTAAGAAAGACTTCGTGATTTCAAGGGAGCTTGCGATTGCCCTGGAGATGGTCATAATCTTGTTGAGAGTATGTTGAATTATGTCGTAATGACAGGTACGCAAAACGCACGTTTATATACTACTGTAATATGACACTAGACACAGTAATTGTTCATCGAGACATATGCCACCCTTGCTCGAAAATCCTCAAACAGTAAACGTGTCGTAAAGAACTGATTTTCCGAGTCGACGAAACAATGGGGATTATGAAATCTGCCGGAAACGAAGGAAAAGCAGGCGGGAAACAATCAAACTGACGTCTTTTTCTCTGCTTCGATTTACGAACCGAGAAATATATTCCCCTCTCCTTTCCCTCGTTTGCCACCAGATATTCTTTAATACGATCACAGAAAAGAACAATTGTAAGGATCCTCTTATTTAAACAAAGAACTGTATTTACGGTTGCTTGCATTCGGCAAGCGAGTGAATCTGATACAAAGCTACAAATAATTACGAACTCTTCATGTACACTCTGCTGAGAACTTTCACTTTGTAATCGTTTCAATGTTTTTATCTTTCATCTTGTTCGTCCGTGCGTGGTAAATACTACGTGGACTAATATAATTAATTTTATTCCACATAAATGAACCGTCTTTGATGCACATTGGCGGTATCGTCCTTAGAAATAGTTTTAAAGACGGCTAAGTTCTAACGTTGAGAAAAAAAACTTTGAGAAGAGTGTCCAGTTATTAAGTATTGCCAATTATCGTCTACTTAAATATTTAAATTAAACTGTCATCAATTACATCAGATACCAAACGTGCCCATTATATGCTGAAGTTGATAAATTCTTAGCCTGTAACACTAATGTCTATTGCTTTTATAACTCTGCAACCATAAAATCTAGTAAGTTAAAAAGTTTCTATGACAGTAGTCATTTAGAAAATATATCATTATTGTGTATTTTTCAAATTCTATTCAATTTTTTTTGTTGCAGAAATTTTTAAAATTCCTCTAGCAGACATCAACTACATATGTTTGTGAATGATAAAGAAATATACAATTCTTAATGTAAACTTCCGAATACATAGCTGAAAAAAAAATAATTTGGTACACATGATAGACTTATTGATTTGCGTGTTACGCTGTAAGATTTAACTGGCCTGGGAGATCATTTAATAGGTTTACTGATTCATATGTAAATAACAGTAAATTTGTTTCATAATGTCTCAAGTAAATCAAAACTTATATTTATACAACAAATTACATGTATGTGTAATACTGCACGTAAGATACCATTTTATGCATTTACTAAGAAAACAATGTGCTGTTTTTTTTTATCGCCTCTTGTACTATTTCCTAATAGTTCAGTGGTAAAGACATCTAACATATTCCCACACGTGTTTGAGTCGAACCACACCATGTATGTTCATTTCCACGCATATACTTATTTAATAAACTTTCAACGAACCAGCGTCAGAAACTATCGTTAAATGTAATACAGCCTATTTCAAATTGGCTGTTTATTATTTTTGCTGACTGACTTTAAACATTGACTGCAAGTGTATGATAATCGTTAAATATGACACGAAGTTACCAATGTAACTAGTACGTGTACTTTCCTCAGCGTGGGTACAAGTTAAGCTTGAATATAAAGTCAATCTCATATATCTAAAAATATTAAATAATGTACCTAATAACGTGTAATTATATGTCTCAGTGTCTTCTCGTGCTGTCTTCTCACATAGTATGCCTCCAACAATAACAATGAGACTATACATTTTCGGAAAATAAAAAGTGTAATTATTGATTGCGCTTTATATCTGTTTATGAAGTTCTTGAAGTACATGTATAAAATTTATGAATTTCCGGAGCGAAGTTTCTGAAATTTGTGGATATAAATTACTACAGAGAAATTTCTAATCACGTTACATCACTTACAAATAAATGAAATAGATGTGTATCGAGTTTGTAGAAATTTTGGGTAACGGTCCTCATAAGTTCTATTAAAAATATGCCCAAAGAAGTTACTTAAGTCTTGAATTGTCTCAGGGAAAAATTCGCTTTAAGTGAAATGTCATGTCATAGATAGTTGTTTAATTTTGTTTTCTTACGTGCGCGTTTAAAATGTGTAGGAATAAAATGTGTGTGTGTGTGTCCTGTCACCAGGATTCTTTTTGTACTATGGACGACATACGAAGGACTCGAAGATAAGAATATCGTGCAGCCGAAACTGAAAGTTATTTACGTCGTGTCCGTCCTTCTTACAACAACTTGGTGAATAATGGTTCGAGCCGTGTATGTGCTGAAGAATGTTCTTTCAAACTCTTGTAGTATGAAAATATTTATTTTGGAGAAATTCTGTTGCGACTCGCTTCCATTCATTCCCTGGTCCTGTGTACACAAAGCTACGTTCTCGGAATAAAAGCAATCGAGAAGACGTGTAGGTAGGGATATGAGAGTGTGGCAGAGAACATTATTTACTTTCGAACTGAACAGAACGAGAGAAAGAGAGAAAGGAGGGAAAATACTTGATTTACATAACTGAAAGAAGCGATGGTCGAAGTATGAAAGAAGTGAGGTGACATTCTCTGTAAGTCTCGTACTTACCATATAACTGTAGCCTGTATACAGTGCGTATACATTTACAATTATATTGCATTTTTAAGGGTGTTATTAAATATGAGTCAAACAGGTGTGAAATATGTGTGTCATTAGCGTTTGAAAGTTATGGTAAGAGGCGCTACAGACCATTAGTGTGGTGTACAAAAATTGTAATTAAAACTCTTTTAGACGCGCAGAGACAAAACAAACAATTTTGAATGGTGTGTTTCTATAACACGTTTTTATTAGCATTATCTGTCTGTATTAATGATATGGTAAATTTCAATTCGTTTTGCACCCTTACGACGGAAAAAAAATGTGTAAAATCGAAATATATAATAATATTATTTTAAAATTAATGATTATTTATATCTTCCATTTTAAGTTAGAAAAAAAATAATCAATGACAGTTTTAAAAATCCTGAAATGCATGTTTTTGTAGCAATATGAACTAAAACGTTCAAAATACGTATAAGGATTAAGTTCTATTACTGTGAGATGTCAAACGATTTGGTATATAAAATAAATCAGGAAATTTTAAAATAAGAACTAAGTCAATGATCAAAATAATGTAAGAAAACGTGGCGTGCTTTCAACGTATTTTCGATAATGACTCCGCCCTTACGAATAGCTGAAGATAAATAATTCAAAGTAACTGATAACAAGCACTCTACGCTTTTTTAAATTAAACTTTATTTTTTGGCCAATTATTTCTATCTTATTTTTAACTTTTTGGACAAATTAAGCTTTAATGAGCTCTAGGACGTCCTAACGATCTAAAACAAAATATTTATATTGAAGGATTATTTTTAACTTTTCGTTCATATTGCTACAAAAGTGTGTATTTTTTTGTTTTGTTTTTAAGTATAACTGATTTACTGAAAAACGAACATACACAACAAAAACACTAATCAACAAACGTATGTCTGTAGTCAGTAAAATATTATTTCAATCTAATGTAGTGTGCTAGAACATTAAGTTAACTGTTGCTAAATACATGTGACGATAAAACCGTGCATGAAATAGTTAAATGGTGTATAACAATGTCAGGCTTGCATGTGTGAGTAAAGAGATTTTGGCCAGCACTTAGCGTCAAGGTCTTTAACGCACAGGCGAGGGGTGACATAGTATGAGTATTGTGCAACGTCGGAATGCAGGGGCAGAGGAAACGGGAGTTCCCTGAGATAACCCGCCAACCAGAGGCATCCTCCGGCATGCGAATAATCCGGGGTCCTATCCCGCCAGGAATCAAACCCTGATCGCCTTGGTAGGAGGCGAGTGCTCTGGGCTCTCTAAGCCAACCGCAATCCCCTGGCTTGTAGGCAACATTCCGTACATACCGATGTTGGGTTTGATCTTTTAAAGAACTGTGCAACGGGAGTGCATGACTGGACTTAATTGCTTGGGCATACTCAATTACGTTGTGTCGCACGTTGTTTTCTGTTCGTGTCTGATATAATACCGGTTTTGTTTCGCCTCATTGGTGTGTGTATTTTTATTTTTATTTTGTGGGTCACATATTTTTTGTTTGTCTCTTTGCCAAAGCATGTATCAATCTTGGGTCTGCCTTGTGGTGGTGTCTTGATTTTCTTTTGATTTTTCTTTTGATTTGTTATCTGTTTGTGGTTGTTTTATTTGACCCAATCCCATTTTTGGAAATTTATGGTGTGTATATATCGTGTTGCACCACGTTCATAGATAAATCGTCTACTGTCGCTGCATAAGGAATGTAAATAAATAGAAAGGTTAAAGAGATAGTGAGTGAAATAGCAAAATTTACGAATTGATTATGGTGGAACAGACTCCAGTGGAATGGAAAACTTGTTTGAAAACCTGGCTATGCTCAGTCGGGGAAATTAGATAAAACATGAGATCGATCAA
>PNEQ01093240.1:0-10738 GCA_003012365.1 Medauroidea extradentata | reverse complement strand
CTGTTTTATCAATTGAATATATAAGAATTGTTTACGTAGCCATTATTCAATCTGTTCTAATGTACGGTATAATAGCATGGGGATGTATGAGCAAAACGGCAATCAAGCCACTAATTGTAATACAAAAAGTTATTTTACGAACTGTGTTTAGAAAGACTTTTAACCATCCATCAAAAGAACTTTTCAGTCATTTGAGAGTATTCAATATCAGAAAATTGTATATTAGAACCATATTAGTCAATTTCTTTAATAAAAAGTTACCAGTACCGTATTTATCTCATATATATCCTACTCGATATAATTTAAACCAAAATTTACCAATTCTCCTAGTTCACAAAAAAATTTCTCAAAGATCATCCACATTCTTGCTTTCAAAAATTGTAGCAATTCTTCCTAAAAATACAAAAAATAATAATATAAATAAGAAAATATATATTGATCGATGGTTAAATAACTTAACTGATGGTGACTTGTCTTTAATCTTTAAGTAGTAGTTTTACTTTAGTTAAATATTTTCACATTCTTTTTATTTCAAATTGTTAAATACAATCTGTATCCATCAAAAACTATTTTTTTTTTGTATTTCATGTAGCATTCAATTTTTGTTCTCAAATTAATTTATACCAGATGACACGTTTTATTACATAATTAACCGCAGCTATACAAAATAATTTGTCTAGTAGCACTCACACACAAGCTTTGCTTATGTGAGTGTGATGTCTTCCAATATATAAAAAGTATTTATGTAAACGGCTGTAATCGATGTATGGAAATAAAAAATAAAAAATTATTACATGGAATTGTAATGACAGTTATAGCCATTTTTTGTCAGCTGGGGCTATGCTCATTGACTAAAGCTATTTCTGTTGTTTTTAATTTTATATTATTGTCATTATCATCATTAATTGCTACTAATATTTACTTAACTATAAGTTTTTGCAACTCAGCAAAATTGACTAGCAATGGCATATACTGTACAGTATTATCCAGCAAAACAACTTAAGTGATAGTACTATCTGTATTCCAATTGCTGAAATAATTTTAAAATTATAAAACCATTAATTTTGCCATTTTGATTTTCTAAAAAAAATGTTTTTTTTAATTTAATTGTATATGTTAATGCTATACGCCTGTATTTAATACCTGGTGGGTGTATATCACAAGTACATCTTACCTATAAATGTGCAGAAATTATTAACATTATAGTCATATGTCAGTGTTATCTAGCAACAATTCACTGAATAAAATGGATTTTGCACTCTGTAAAAGTTAAAGAATTTGCTGTATGTGAAAAAATTCATAACAGAACTAACATATTTCTTGCCATAATTTTCGACAAAACAATAAAAATATAAACTGTTGTCTTTTTAAAAACATGCACATTAAAACTGAGTGTTCACATTAGTTTGAGAATAGTAAACTTCTGTGCATGCTTAATCTAATTTGAGCACTGAGGAATTTTCATTTCTTCATGCCCCTTCCACATACTGTATTTACCCGAAAATAAGACGACTTTTCACTTGTGTCAAATGGAAAAAAATATTTTTTCCTATGAATTTAAAAAGGCCAGAAAAATTTGAATAATTAGTATTGATACATACATTTTGTTATACTTCATTGGCTAAGTATAAGACAAAAAATTTCCTGCCATAAGAAATGGCTGAAATATTGGATTAAGTCTACCTGTTGAAAATAATCAACTACGTACATAAATCAAAACAAATACACGTAATGCATTGGATTGAGCTTTTGATTTGAAATTGCTACATTTAGTAGGAAAACCTACATTTACCACACGTTATTACATTTTACTACATCAACACAAATAAAATGCCAAACAGCTGCATTTGTAATCAAAACACACAATTGTAGTCATATGTCTGGAAAATATAATGACCCCGAGTTTTTGGGAAGTAAAATTTAGAATAAAACATAGTCTTATATTCAGGTAAATACGGTATTATTTTCTTTTCTGTTTTCCACAATATCTACAGCTGTGCTCCGTGAGTCATATTGGCAAAGGTCTGTTGGATTCACTTTTAACTTTCCAGTTCGTTCAGAGCTGTCACAACTCATTTTGTCACCGTGTGCAAAACATTCTTACCTCCCCCTCTCCTTACCCAACCATCAAACGTCAATAGGAAGTTGCAAAATTGGGATAAAATAAAGTAACAAACATATTTATAAATAAATTTTATTTAAAGGAATGCTTTGCATATAAATTGAGTCAAGAATCATACTACAGTATTTTAATTTTAGAATTCAATAAAAATACATGTTCTCAAATATGTTTCCAGCTAACGTAAGACATTTGAATTATGCTTTTGTGTACAAAAAGCACACTCTTGTTGCGTCAGTCTACCCTCCCACCCCCGACGCTGCCTCGCTGTGAACGAACTCGCACTGTTTGCACTCCCTGTTATTCCAGCCCTGAGTTCCTTGCAAACTAGTTTATAGTCGTGAATATGTTCCTTGATTCTAGTGACTATTCTTCTGCCAGTTTGTCCTACATGCCTTAGACCACAGGAACATGGTACATAGTAGACTCCTGCAAACTGTTCGACTGGAGTTTTCTCTTTGACAGATAGAAGGATGGTTTCCAGCTTTTTTATTGGCTTATGTATGGTGTAGATTTTGTGTTTCCTTAGGACTCTGCTTATGTGGCTAGATACTCCTTGTACAAGTGGAAGGACAGATATGTTCTTCAGGTTTTTCTTTTTTCTCTGCTACTGGGGATTTGTTGATGATCCTGTTTGTGTATTTTTTTCTTGTGTCTGTTTGCCAGTGGTACTGTGTTCAGATAATTGATTTCCTCATGTAGTTTGGATTTTTCGCTGATCTTTCTAGCTCAGTTGACCAGGGTTGATATGACTGTTATTTTTGATGGATTTTAGGATTTTTTAAAATTATAACAAATTACTGTAGTTCTGAAATTTTCGTAGTTAGTATTACAGATCATTTTTTATTTGGCTTCAGTTTTTTCACTTCATACAAATCTTTAATGGTTAGGTTGATATTGTCATAAGTATATTAATTTTTATGACCACTGTAGTGGGATACTTGGTGTGTAATTCTTTCAAGGTGTTTCCCATTAAATTTGTGGTGTCATGTAACTTGTGTGGCCTATTCGCATGTGATCCCCTTCTTTCAACAAAGCTAAAGTTGCCCAGTATCTTTCTTTGAATGCATTTTGTTACTCTTAACCAATAAATATAGGTCTACATAGGGTTGAGACAGGCTGGTACTTAATAATAGTGACACATGCACGCAAGGACCAACCAACACTGTTGCGCAAGTACGCGGTTGCACGACGTTTCACTGACTTATGCCAACTTCATTAGGCGGAAAGTTGAGGCACACAGAGTAATGGCGGCAGCGGAAGTGTAATTGGTTGCCGTTGTGACCAGGGAGCGAACTAGGATGTGGTGGAGAAATTCAAATTGAAGAGATGCGGGGGTGGTGAGTATTCTGGTGATATTACTGTGATTATCTGATATTGAGACCTGCTGGTTGTTGAGATTTGGTTATGTACTGATGCGCCAGTTCCCAGTGCTTTAGTTCTGAGCTGTTGTTTGAGGGTGATAGTGCTCTCACTAATTTGGTGTTGTACCCGGAGTCAAAGTTTTGTTTGTGTGATGCAGCACGTGCTGTGACTGGTTTGTCAAATAAGTCCACTTTATCAGCTATTGCTTGTTTTGTGTCCGCGCTGTAATCATTCATTCTTTGTTGGAGTTGCTTGGTGGTGAGGCCTATGTAATCTGCGTTGCACTGTTTGCAATGAAGTTGGTATATGAAGTTTCCTGTTGCACAGTTGTATCCTACTAGTATGGGATTTGTATTATTGGTATGTCTGCTAATGAAAGAAGTGGAGGATTGATGGATAGCGCAAGAACCACAGCATGGTTTATTGCAGGGATGGGATCATCTGGAGATTATGGTGGTGGTGTTGGATGTGGTTGGTGAAGTTTAGGATGGACTGATTTATTGCGGAGGTTTAGTGGGCGTCTGAAGATAAACCTTAGATGTTAGAGGGTCTGTTTGTAAATTGTGGTACAGAAGCAAGGATTTTGTGGCTGGTTTTTAGAATAGTTTTCCGTTTCTTCATATTATAATGGTATGGGCTAATCAGAGGTATATTTGTATTTGTGGCCTTGGTTTTTGTCTCAGTGAATTTGGTTGTGACCTAGGTTTTCAAAGTAGCCCCTGTCAACGAAGGGTTTGGCTATTTGGCTGTGATTTTTGTTGAGGTTACTATTAGTGGAGCATTTTGGCTCTGGTGGTGAGACTCTATGGTAGTGATTTTTGATGTGGTGTGGGTGGTAACTGTCGAAATGGAGGTACTGCAAGTCATTGGCGGACTTGTTATGTGTGGATGGGGCCATTGAGCAGGGTTAACTCAACGTCTAGGAATATTGCATGTGTTTGCAAGTATTACTAGGTAATTTGAGAGGACTGTGAGTGTTAAGGTTTTCCAGAAATTGTAAGAAATTGGTTTCAGTAGAGGCAGATCATGAAGATGTCGATGAAATGCATCCAGCAAAATGGTTGGGCGGTGGTGGAGGAAATTGTTTTCAAGTCTTTCCATGAACAGATTAGCATAGGATGGGGCCATGCAAGTACCCATAACTTTGTCTTTGATCGGAAGGTAGTGGCTGTCTTGGAAACAGAAGCTATTTGTTCGTTAGGGTTAGTCTGGCAAGTTAAACTCTTTTTATTTAAACCTCAAACAATTTGAGATTAAATTGCCAACAGCCAGTAATTAATTACCATTTATCACAATGTTGTTAAATGCATAGGCTATGTTTAATTACTCGAGACTTTTTTTAATCAAACTTTTATCTAACCTTTTTCTTATGTAGCTTTTTCAATGTGTTGAGTGATATGTTGGTCGGCACTTAAGCGCTGGTGAGGGGTAATATGATGTGGTAGTTATGAAACAACACAAGAATGAATAGACAAGGGAAACAAGATATCCTTGAGAAAACCCGCAGACCAGTAGCACCGTCTGGCAAGATTCCAACATGAGAAAATCCGGGGATCGACTCCGCCGGGAATCTAACACAGATTGCCTTGGTGGAAGGAGAATGGTGTGGCCATTATAACAACGCAGCACCAATGTTGCATAAGCACAAGTAGTAAAGCAATATCCACTGTATATAATGTACAGAGGTAATACTGTGTACCTTGACGATGTCTAAAGACAAGATAAAATGTACGGTACGTGCCAAATTAAAAGTATGAGTTCTATTATTCCAAAATGCCGGGTACTAGATGCTTTTTACTTCAAAATGATGCTCATGTGAATACCCAAAAAGTTTTTTTTTTTTAATTTTTAGAAATTCTACTCCTAAAGAGTAAATAGAGGGGAAATGTGTTTTTTATTACCTAATGGACTATCGTAGTAATGTTTACTTAAATTAGATACTTATACAAATATACAACATACGCCTTCAAGACGTTCCGAAATTCTTTAATTAAGGTGGTGAAAAGACATTAAATGTTCTTTCAGTTATTCTTCCATAACTATCAAAGCAGTTGAGATATCGTAGTTGTGTTTGCTTCATAATTATGTTTATGTACGTAATGACAGCAAATATATTTCAGGATATTTTCCGAATTCAACTCCAAAGATGTGAAAAAGGTAAAATACGTTTTCGATTCATGATCAATATATATACCGATCTCGCAAAATTTTCAGATGTTCACACTGTTCTTGCTTAAGATTAATGCTTACTTAAATACTTGAAATGTAGTGTATTTATTTTTCAAAATTTGACACCTATGAAGGGTGTTTTCAGTTAATCGTCTATATGTTTTAAAATCAACGGGCTATCGTCACGGTTTCCACTTAAATGAGACGCACAAACTCGAATCCTACGAGAGTGAAAACACATGAAATATGTTTTATAAAAATCCACGAGTACTATCGAACCCATCAAACTCAAAATCTGAACTCTTTAGGAACGGGAAAAAAATATTTATTGTCTCGTCGATTACGCTCTGACTCAACTGGTAAAGACCACGATTTTTCGCGAAAATAATTCTGCAACAGTTTGTTTCAATGCCTCATATGCACATATGAGGCAGAATGTCTTATTGCACAGACGTGGCTCATTTAACTGTGCCAACAGGAACAATGGTTACTGCGACACCACACGTCTGTGATTTGCGAGTATAGAACCCTGACGCTGAGAGTTATAAACAGCCAATCACTGACCATGAAGCAGGGCTGCATATGTGCACATTAGGCATTTAAATTGTTGCAGAAGTCTTTTCGCGAAAAATTGTGGGCTATATCAATTGGATAGGAACCTACTTATACAAATGTTTATAACTTGCGAAATTCAATCACTGAAGAAGTGAAAAAGACGTACGATTTGTTTTCGTTTACCCCAATATATCTACCTAACCTATTGAGATATGTCTTGCTTCAGAATGGTGCTTACGTAAATACGAAAAATAATTATCTCAGTTCATATACTGAGAACTTAACTATGAAATGCCCTAGAGGGGAGGGGATTAACACGTCTTAGTAAACCTTTCATAGCAGACGATCCGAAAAAGTAAGTGCAGTACATAGAAGTATTTTATAGGGAAGTTATCGTTCTGTAACTATATCGTTACGTATGGGTACATAAACTCTATGTGCCAAGTAATGGAATATTTAATTTTTTTATTAACTTTTGAAGGTACGTATATTGAAGGCACAATCATCAATGGTCGTGCTCGAGATAAACGAGTCATTATACCACGTATACTACTTATACCACCTGAATATTCTCTTACATTCGTCTATTTTTCTATGATTATTAATATGGTTCGGGATAGTAATTAAAAGTGGCAGGGATAGACGTAGGATAGTTTTTATCTATAGCTACTTAGCCGGCTGCAGAGTGAACGTCGCCTATGCAGTTCTATTTCAGTCATCAGGTCGCGATGAAATGTCTGTAAAATAAATTGGGTAGTGAAAGGCTAATAGAGGTAGAGGGACAGAAAAGTATACCAAAAAATTGTGAAGAAATAAATATTTTTTAAGTTGTGCGCGCACCAGTGAAGGCTTCCATCAATTTTTTTGGAAGGTGGGGAAGCAAAGGAATAAAACGGTGTAGAGGGGTAGAACAGGGTAACCAAAAATATTTAATTTTATAAAAAAAATGTTAAATTGTGTGTGCGCCCACAAAGGTTTCTACCAAAACAAATGTTTTGTACTTGGGGGAAGTGGGTGACAAAACTGAGGTAGCCTACAGAGGCAGAACGGGATGTCAAGATAATTTCGTGGGCTAATTTTCCTTTTCGAATTTTTTCTAAAACGCACGTTAATTATCTTTAACATAATTTTGTCCTATTTTCAACTTTTCGAAACTTTTTGTTTCAGAAATACTATCGCATTAAATTGATAACCTCGCAAACGAAGATGCGGGAACCAGCTAGTCTACAACAAAGAAGGAAAATAATTCATAACATTTTACCATCGTCGTGTTCAGAAGTCACTTCAATATTTCTTTACATCCTTGAACCAGACTATAACTTGTAAAAGGATATCTAGTCTATTAAAATATCAGAAAATTGTGAATATCATAAAGTGAGGCTATTTTACACGACTCATTTAATTGTAATTAATGGAAAACTCCTAGGCGTCCTTCCCTCTGAAGTATTATTTATACACTGCGGGCCAGCTTAGATGGCGAGTAGCAGCTACAGAGTGAAGGGCATATTCAAGGAATGCAAGCAGCAGGCCGCTGTAAAAACATCTAGTAGCCTATAAATACCGGAAGGAAATCGACCTATGTAAATTAGCCATTCGAATTTAAAACGGAAGTGATATTATATGTAACATTCCAGCTCGTTACCCGCCAACTTACATGGCACGGGCTGTAATTAAAACTAAGCACGATGAAATCCTCAACAACATAAGAAGCTACAAACCATAATTTACAAAAAGTTATTATGGTGCAAAGTAGCCCCAAATTTTGGTAAACGAATTCCTCATACAGTAACGCAAAGAGTAATGGGAAATCCACGTTGAGATCAGAATTTTGTACAACTAACGATGAGAAAGCGATCACTCCTGTTGGAGGTGAGTGCTCAAATCACTCGGCCACTGCAGTTCTGAAAGTCGCAATGTTGCAAGAATATTCTCGGCAAAAACTACTAAATTTAAAAAAAAATATATCTTTATATGGTTGTGTCAACTTACAACTATGTAATAACACTAAATACCCTATCTAGGACCATGTTAATATTTCACAGAAGTAACATAAACAGAGATAACTTGTCCAAAAAATATTGCTACAGTTGGATCACACTTTCATGTTCTGCTGAGCACCTCCATGTTCAGACATTCCGAAAATAAATGTTCACTGCTGAATCAGGACTGTGCAATGTTTACAAATTGATCATATTGAATGGTAGCCCACTAGTATGCGTGCTGTACCATGAGCCTTATCTGCGTTACCTGTTCATCCAGAGAATTGTACGAAGTTACAAATTCTTTTTAAATGAATTTTCATTAGTATTTCTCTAGCACATTCAAAATTTTCCAAAAGGGAAAATTGAAATCCTCGAATTGATAAACATAGCTTTTATTTTATAACATACTTAATTTACTAGGTAAAACTTTGTTTCCATGAAACTATGACTAACTTATACATATCCGAGATAATATATAACGCATGTCTCTGTTGTCCATAAATTCTATAATATAGCATTTATTTCATTGACAAACAACTGATTGCTTGTTGTGTAAAAATAGATGGCGATCGTCTGAAGTGAATACACCAGTATATAATTGTTTTGATGGAAATTGTTTTTGTACGTAAAGTGTTCCTTTGAGAGTTAAAAAAAAAACATGAGTATGTTTTATCTATGTCGTCACATAACTAAATTAAAGGGCAAAAAATTATGACTAGTCTCAACTTGGGATCCGACAACCAAATTGAATTTTAAGTTAATCTTAAAATATGTTCTGAAAAATACTTAACATGATTAAAACGGCATATTAGTTGCATAATTTAGTTGTTACAATAATTGTGTGCCCCAAAATTTGTTATTACATTTTTTTTATTAAGAAAGATGTGAGTTATTGCGGGAAACCTTGTGGTTCGATAGTAATTAAAAACTTATCAATTCAACGATAAATAACTGGGAATAAAGTAATTAGCAATTTGACATTCAGTCAACTTTAATTGTGTATTTTATAACTTCGCTTTCATAGTCATTGTCTTGCAAAGTAAGATAATTATAAGGGATGCCTCACTAAGAGAAAAATGATTGATGCAGATTTTCCTTCTATGAATAAATAATTGTGCTAAAATATATTCTAATGATGAATGTTAAAGCTTAAATATAGTGCATTTAGCTGAATAATTAGAATCTGAAGATTTATCTGTTTCGTGCAAGGAAGATACAGAGCTAACAAAAATTAAACATTTCCTATGCTTAGTCTTTACACACATATACCTTGTGAACTTATTTTTTACGAAAGTTTAACAATTTATTAGGTTTAAACTGCTATCGTGGTTATATTTTTCGTATTTTGATTACTCGAAACGTTGGGTTCTTTTGACATGTCGGTATATAAATATATTAATTTTTCAAATTTTTTTTCCTGTTATTAGCCTACAAAAATAAATTACTGGTTCGACTGATTTATTTATAGTGTTACCAACCCTCCTTCCTAATTTTTATTTATCGGTACGATACAAAATTTTGTATATGCCTATGTATGGTTGAGAAGTGGTGTCAGTGGACACAGGCCATGGATGAGATGTCTTGTATAAACTAAAAGAAACCGCACTGTCCACAAACTTCGTCCCTTAAGGTTCAGCTCGCATTGCTGTAGGACCTTTTAAGCTGTTGCTGTTCTTCAGTAGCATGCTAACTACGAACAAATGAGTCTTTTCATAGCCAAATACAGTACCGTCAACCGGGGTTACTTTGTGCCACTTAAAATATTTATTTGGTAGTTGTTTAGGATAATTTTAATTCTAAATGGATGATTTGAATACATAGTGTATAATACTCAATTAGATTTATTTAATTATTTTTTACTCAAATGATAAAAAAACAAAACATTTTGAGTAGCACAAAGTAAGTAAAACCTACTGTGACAAAGTAACCCGATTGACGATACATTTGCAAACACATCCTCTTATTAAACTTTTTTCAACGTTTTTGTTCCTGTAGCAATATACCCCACTTCTCAATGAAGAAAATATTTTCTGTCTAAAAGGGCTATTGTTAAAGTGACCGACACACATATAATATAATTTAACGTGCCACTCGTTATCCTTGATCTCCTCAGGAAATCCAGATAGGATCTTCCTTATGGCCTGTTGATTGTACAGTGAAACCCCTTTCTTACACCCCTCAAGATTCCTGGGAAAATAAAATGGTTATGAAATGCAGGAAAGTGTAAACCGAGGGAAATTTCTATTGTAAAAATAGTGAATGTGAACACGAAAAGTACGGTAGGCGACAAAAGGGAGAAAGTCTAAAAACAGTGGGTATAAAAAAAAAGAGGTTCCGCTGTATTTGGCAATTTACCGATGGCCACAGGCAGTGCCATCAGCAGGATTTATGGCCCCATATATTGCCATCAGCATGATTTCTGGCCACATATATTGCCATCAGCATGATTTATGGCCACATATATTGCCATTAGTAGGATTTCTGGCCAAAGTTAGTGCCATAAGCAGGATTTCTGGCCACAGCTAGTGCCATCAGCAGGATTTCTGGC
>PNEQ01093238.1:0-61946 GCA_003012365.1 Medauroidea extradentata | reverse complement strand
AAAGAATCAGCCTTCATTATTATCAATTACAATATTTTCAGTCAACAGAGCATTGAATGAAAAAATAGGTGGATCCCATTGATTAAAAGAGAAACAAATTTACAGCACAAAATTAAAACAAACACTGATTCCACCACAACCAATCAGAGCCAACACATGCTGTGCGACCAATCAGGAGACAGCTCGTCTCCCATTGGCTGAGAACGATAAGGGGCTTTACCCTATATAAACCCATGGTTTTCCCAGGCTCCTCATCAGTCGCACTCGTGTTCCTGAACCCTGTGTGTCTACCTGATGACGGGAACAGATTCCAGTTCCCGAAACGTCGTTTATACTGACTGTTTGGAAAACTACTGTGTTTTGTTTCGTCTCATCATTTGTGTCGTTTGTTGTTTTTTCTGTTTGTGTCCGACATATTTATGTTTTGTTTAGTCTCATAGTTGTTTTGTTGTATTTATGTTTGTGTTTTTGTCTCGTCTCGTCGTTGTGTCGCTTGTCAACTTAGCTATTTTTATATTCTTGTTATTTATTTTATTTTCTGTTTGTTCATTGTTTTTATCTGACCAGATTCCAGTTTTGGAATTTCTTGTTGTGTATGTATCCTGATGACTAAAGCATACTCTTCTTATTTATGTTTTCTTGTATTATTTTTAGTTTTCCTTTTAACAGTCATTTATTTCGCAATGGAGTATGTCCAAGTAAATAAATCCAGTCATGCACTCCCATTGCACAGTTCTTTCAAAGATCATATCAATGGCCATTATGGACCCGGTATGCATATTTCTCTGAGAAAGCTGGAAAAGAAAATGGTTGATTTATCACAATGTTCCAACAATTTGTCTTTTCTCTGCAAATGCCGCAGTGAAGGTGTAATTCCTAAGGGTCTTACCGTCTAATCTCCTGTGAACAGCAAACAGGCTCAAAAAATAGCCCTGAAAGCTAGCCAAAAGCTGCTGAGCGAAAGAATTTCTGCCTACCACTGTCAAAAGTCACAACTGAACAATGAAATATCGACAATACAGCTTGAACTACAGTCCATAATTAGTACAAAAGATTTTAATTGCATATACCAGTTCATCACAAACCTTGTCCAGAAAAAATCAGTCAAGTGCAAAGAAAGGCAAAAATATAAATTATCCAAGCTGACCAGTACCCTGAACACCAAAACACCCTCGCACCAAAAGAAGTAACACAGTTATTAATGCATTGTTTTTATCTGACCAGATTCCAGTTTTGTAATTTCTTGTTGTGTGTGTATCCTGATGACTAAAGCATACTCTGCTTATTTATGTTTTCTTGTATTATTTTTAGTTTTCCTTTTAACAGTCATTTATTTCGCAATGGAGTATGTCCAAGTAAATAAATCCAGTCAACAAGTTCAAAGCCTGTTACCATGCTGTGAACGCCAGTCTTATAAATTGGAGTATTACTATAATAATCTCAACATTATTTTTGCAAACAATGCATCTATTACATTTAACAAGCAGTGCTAATATTTTCTGATGCCCCTTCTTTTACTTTGGCACGTAATTGAGCGGAAATTTTCGCCGGAGTTAATTGCGACTAGAAAAAAATATTTATTTACAAATATCAAACATTGGCCTAGTTATCAATTTATATTGGTCATTTAGGCCTAGGTTGTAAATTTCTTTGGTGGTGAAATCGCTATACCTTGCAAAGATAAATGTTGTTAAATAAGAAAATTTTTAATATATATGATTTTGGCATTCTGTTTATCTGAAGTTACACCTGCCCACTCGTGAGTGAAATTATATTCCTATTACACAAATATTTGTTTTATTTAATATATACTTTCTTTAAGCTTAAGTTTTCTTATTATAATAAGCTTGATCAATGCCCATTCACTGGGTCGTGCTATACAGGTTGTACAATTCAGAATAAGTACCCATAGCAAGAAAAAGGAAAATATCTTTCCTTGTGAATTGGTGAAGAGTGTGTTAAAATAACACAGTATGTATAAAAATAGCTTATTAAGATTGCCTCATATAGTTTGCATTGTATATAGGCCTATAGGCCAGTTATATTAAGTAAAAAAAAGGGCCTTGCATGGATAAAATTCCCTTAAAGGGAATATTTGACACATGCATGACACTTATACCTAGTAACAACATATCAAAAATCAACACTTGTGGGTGCTGTGCTGTAACGCCATATTGGAAAATGTTGGCTGATGTTCACTTTGTTGGCTATATTTGAAAAACCGTAACAAATATTTTTAAAAAATAAGTCAATATTGAAGTACATTTAAAAATACAAACTTTACCGGTGAGTAGAATGTCTTGTATCTTCATTGGTTCCTGAGTTATTCGCAAATTAAAATTATTACAATTAATTTTTGTTCAACTTTTTAAATATGGAATGGCAATATATAATTGAACTGCTGGTTATATCTGTAAAACTTGTAAAGTATTTCTTGAAACATGTTTTAGTTTTAATTTTGGTTTCTAGTCTGTATTAAAATATGTAGTTTTTTTTTGGTACTATCATTCAACAATATTTAACAAGCGGGATTTCATTTCTGAACATAGTGAACACGTCATCATGTGAGCACAAGTTTAATTAACTCCTAACTCAAATGGTACAACATAAACACAGACAATGCAATTTTATATATCCTATTCAAATTCAAAGCCACAAGAGATGTAAGGAAAGTGTGAATTTTAATATTTACTAGCCTTTAAAAGTGAAATAATAAAATGTCAAATAAAAATATTTAATGTTTCAACTATAAGAAAGGTTTATCTTTTTTTATCAACCAACTCAGCAAGCATAATTGTCTTCAATGTCCACATCAAGTGAGTCCTCAAATGTTAGGCCTTCACATTTACCACACATAGCTGAGCAGAGGAGACCTGCTTCTTTACACTCGCAAGAACCACGAAATCAAATTCAGTAGCCTATCTGGAACTGGCGGGAGAGATGTCAGTTTAGGTTGTAGTAAACTACCAAAAAGTCTCCATCCCCATTTACAAGGGTCCAGGCCGTTTCCCAATCACTTCTGTAATTGGTAATAAACTCTGAAGCTGTGTTGAGCTGCAGCTGCCGATGTAGGAAGAAGTGTGGGTAACTCAAAATTAGCCTGCAGCTGTTTTTCACTGTTAGTTGATTATACATGTAAAATCTGTGCTCATCCAATGTTTTGTTCCTTGGTTTGCCATACAATGCCATCATTAATTCCTTTCCTGCCGTACTAATTACTTCTCTTGTTGACGTATTTTCGTTGAAAACCGATACTGTATTTCTCAACCATTCATTCTACTTTAATAACTTGATAGACTTATTTTTCCCTTTCCTGAAAACAGCGAAGGTTGTGTCACAGCCAGATACTGTATGAGAAAATAAAACCACATATTTAACATCATGATGAAGCACTCGTTATTTAGAGATATCGAAAACACCTTTTCCTTTATTACCAGCTAATGGCCGAAAAAAATAAAATGTTTTCTGTTGTGGACAGAGACGTTAATAACACCAAAAGGTCAGTATCCTGTCCAACAACTACTAATGGTTCAGTATCAGCGGCATACTGGAGAGCCACTTTGGTGATTAAAACATCAGCGAGATCCACTGCTTGATGTATCTCAAATCCTGCCTTTGTGAATTCGTGTGCAAACACTGTGATGGGATGTTCTTTTATTTTTAATATTACAGAGAAAGACACACTGGGCATGAGTAACATAAGTATGTTTGTTGAACTGAACTTCGGGGACTTTTTTCTTGTAACAAAGAGTATGTGCTTCACCTTTGGCTGTTGGAGAATCAGGATAACCATCGAAAACGATAATAGAATTCATGCTGAAGTGCCTTTCCACATATGACTTGTAAGCTTCTATGATATCACCATACGTGTACGTGCCTGACCTAGGCCACACAACACAGTTCAGCAGGTAGCCTCCATACACAACATACATACAATTCTGAGGCAAAGTGATATTTTTCTTCTCTGGTTGAAAAGCTGAAACAAGAGAAGACTTCGTTCCTTTCCGCATGTGAGATTCAGTGAACGAAGTTGAGGATCTTGGAGCCAATTCATACCTAAAATATTCTTTAAGGTCCTCTGGAGTGCTGTTTAAGCAGATTATCCTGTTGAATAACTGTTGCACAATGATGGGAACTACATCCCCTCTAATGTTAACAGATGACATAGCTCCTAGTGGTATTGCCCTTGCTTTTCTAGGAATAACTGCATCAAAACATGTTTTTCCCCTCAATGAATCCATACATTCCTTTCCCTTTTCAATGGCAAGATCACACGACACCATGCTGTCTCCAACGATACCAGAATATATACTGACTAGGTTCTCTGAAATCTGGAAAAGGTTATGTAGTTTGAGCCAGTTCAAGAATATTTTTTTCGTGAATTGCATCCCTTATAATGCTGCTGTTCCTTAGATGTTTGTGCTGCTCTGATGTTTCGGGAGAAATACCTGCAAAATCTTCAACTTCTGTAGCAATTTCTGATGCAATAGGGATACATAAAATCCTTCTCATTATACTATCTTCATTTAATCCTCGTACTCTAGTCAAACCTCCTAATGATTTCATTGATCTCACCAGTGTTTGTTCTATATTCATATCTTTCCAAATGCCAGACCATTCTTTTTCTTGACTACATATTGTGAAGCAACTATCTGTAGTAAACTTTTTAAAGTCATCCGGTGACATACTTTCTTGAAGATTCATCATTTGTTGTACATAAAGTTGCGATGATTTGGCATATAGTGTATGGCCTGCTGCGTGGAAAGAGTGGCATTATCTGAATAGTCGTTGTAATATGTAGTTTCCATTTCCCAGTTTTCTCATCTCAATAAAATTCAACTTGAGAAGAACTTGGTTAAGGTACATCGACCACAGTTTTCCTGTTCTGCTCTTGGACTCCAGATATTTACACTTGTTCTGAAAAAAAAATGCATGAAATTCAAGCAAATTGTAATTTTCTGCTTCTTCGATGCAACTGAACACACGGTTGAACAATTTTGAGCGGAGTACGAGCAGATTGTCATCCAATTTTCGCAGCTGCTGTCAGAATAAGTGCCCGCACAGCCTGTGAAAAAGAATGGCCTGTTAACATTTGAGGGATTGAGTTTTTGGTGTATACTGTTTACCACAGCTACTCAATTCCACTTCCTCTCGTTACATAACAAATTGATCCAAAAAATGAGAATAACACATGAAAATCACCGAGCCTCACAATAACAGAGCTTACAGGATTGTTCTTGTCAATAGACAAAACTATTTCAGAATTTTTCATGAATAATTGTTGGTCCAATGTTATAACACAAGTGTGTCCTTGCTCTTGGCTTTGTTCTGCAGCAAAATACAACACTGAATATAATGTTGAGAGATTTGATGGATTCCCATTAATATAATGAAGAGGTATTGTCTTCGTAGTAACATTTCTAGATTGTGCCAATACTGGCTGCATAAAGCCATTCCATAATGACTGTGGCTCTTTTTTATCAGTGTAGCCGGCTGCCTAAAGCAAATCAAGTGATGTCGCTTTCCCAATGATGTTTGTTGCCTCTTCAGAAATGTAACTGGGATTTAAAGAGATTACTTGAGCCCAGAAATGTTTTTGATTTTCTTATAGCTTGTGATAGGTACCTGCTTTACTTTTCTGTCTATTTTAATTTCCTAACAAACACTTGATTTTATGAACAAATTAGTAAATAAATGGTCGACAAAACGTTAATTTGATTTATAACACAAGCCACCAATTTATTGAGATAATGGGGTTTTATTAAAAAAATATATTAACGAAAATTGATTTACATAATATTATCTTGCGAATAACATGGAAGCCAACACAATACAAAGAAAGTTACCCTTTCGTAAAATATGTATTTTTCAATGTACTTCAATTTTTGTGTGAATTTTTTTAAGTATTGTTAACTGTTCTTCAAACATGGGCAAAAAAGTGAATATCGATCACCATTTTCCAATATGGCGGCCATAGCGCAGCACCCATATGTGTTGGTTTTTTATGTGGTGTTACTGGGTACTGGTACTATGCATATGACCAGTATCTCCTTTAAGGGAATTATTTCCAGGTAAATCCCTAAAATGACTGGATTAGTATCCCAGGTCACGAACTACAACTCTCACCAACCATTGGTAGTCTCGTGTTTATTCTCTTTGACTGCTAACACAAAGGTCGTGGGTTCCAATACTCCCAGGATAAGAAATTCCATCACTTGGAACTGCTCGTTAATAACGCAATGCCATGCATTACCAAGCACTTCTGAAAAACTAAAGTGTATTCTATATCTAACTAAGTTACGGTTCCAGAAGCAACTAAGATCTTGCACCAGATTGTTACAGTAACGAAATTAAACTGCTGTATTTTAAAAGTTTTTCCTCTTTGAAGTACGAATTATTTAACACAACGTTATGTTGAAGCACACCAGTTGCATTGTTATTATACATGCATTTATTGTATTTTTTATTGTTATGTACAGCGAATTGACACAGACATAAGTGGTGTGAAAAGACACGGACGTAAGTTGTGTTAAATTACAGGAACATGCGTGAAGAGTATGCTGCTACGTACAGTTGTGTAAAATTACAAAAAAAAAAAATACAGTGAAGTTAGCCAGTTCTCATCGAAATAATCGTTCCTCGCGAATTACTCATGTGCCATGAACTAGTGATCAATGTCTGCTACTTATAGTAGAAACGTTAAAATCTGTGCTTTTTAAACAAATAACTTATAGATCTAATTGTTTTTTTTGCCCACTTGTTACCACCACTCATCGAAGAAATCGTTTCTCGTGAATCGCTCGTACACCATGATGCTTACAGCAGAAATTTCACAATTTGTGCTCATAAAACAAAAACTTAATAGCTCATAATTTGGGAGCTATCTAGAATGGTTTTCGGGTTAGCGGAATGGCAAAGAAATGCAACTGAGGCCTGATTCCTTTCAGATAGGGTTTTACGGTTTCTACCATAAATTGAGGAGAAGGATTGTCGTAGGTTCTGAACGTTGAATTATTTAAAAAAACGTTACCGTCTTTCGTTCCGCTGTTCATGAAACGATGACAGCCTACTTGTACTGGTTGTGAGATTTACATTACCTTTCTCTGAACAATCGTCTTTCAGTTTCATTTTATGTTCGCGGCAAGCCAAACGATAACCAGAGGACTTTTTTTCATTGCCATATTAATTCTGATATTTGTAACGCTACTTTCGATTTGTTGTATATCCATAAGTTAACTGTTGATATTTATTTGACATACATCTAGTTCACAATTGATCAGATCTAACAGTGGCTGTCGGAAATGGATATATACGTAATGCAATTTAAAATGGAATGAATTGCACACCGAAGTGTAAAAAAATTCTTAAGATTGGCAACATCTGGTACAGTTATTGGCCATATACTTGAGTGGGAATTTCACTCCAATTTTATTTCCATTACCTGTATTATTTTTTAATCTCCTCATAATTTTGTGGCATCCTAAGCTAAGTCAGTTTAGTTGTAGTGTTTCTGTGCCTATTAGTTAAACTAGTTATTGTTAAATAACGTATGAGAAAATACGATATAGCTCTAACTGCGCGATCAATAAATATATTATATAATTATTACTTTAAATGAACTTAGTAACCATTATTTACTAGGTCGACAGAACACTGGCCTAATATATCTTGCGGGTTTGTGCTTGGAAAGCAAAATCTTCTCTCCACTCCCGACAGTTGTAATGTAGAGCACATACAATTCGATTACTTCGTACACGGCGGAGTATTACTTGATGCGGGAAGTTAAAATTCTCAGTTTTATGTGAACTCATGTAGCAGCATGTCGAATGGTTAGTTTTTTGGGGGAGGGGATTTTTCCCTGACACGCGCCGTTTTGTGTGTTCCAGTAAATATATTTCTGCAAGGCCCATCTACAGGAAGTTGTACAACCGGTTATCCCCCTACCCCCGGTCTTTTTCTTCTTCCACCACTCCTCTTGGTCTCGCTCCTTTCTATGCTGTCAGGTATTTGCTCCTTTGCAAACGGTCTGTCAGAAAAACAATCCTAAGTCTGTATGTGTCAAATCTAGCGAGTGTCCCAGGCCTATTTACACGCATAGAAAAAACATGTATATGAGTGGCTATCGCAAGGTGTACACATGTAGTATCCGTGACATCAACATTGATTTACCCCGAGTCCAATAATTGATTACGGTTCCCTTGATATGTAACTGCGAGACTTCATTAAAAATAAATAAAATATTAATTTCCCAGGCAATTAGAGGCTGTAGAACAATACGTAGGGGTTTAATGGCTTAATGTTCAACACAGTACAAATTATTTCTATGTGACCGTGCTTGCTTTTACGAATCGTCTGCTTTCAAAGGCTTACAAAGATTTTCCACTGGTAACTGAGAGTTATATTATCAGTATAAAAATGAAATAACGGGTTTTTACGTATAGCCTGAATAAATGTCATCTTTATTAGTTGTAAATGATAAAATATATTGATGTAAGACATGGATGCTTCTGAATTTAACAATAATTACGAACTTTACCTATGTAACTGAACGATTATCGTTTAACTAATCAGTTACTTACGAGTAGATAATGCATTAATAACATATTTTGGCCCGAATGGGTTGTTTTCTTCTATCGAGCACATACAAAGCAGTTGTAAATCAGCTTACTTAAGAAAATTCCCTGATTAAGTCGCACTGCCAAATTCACAACGTAATGATTTTAACGGTTTGTCAGCAGGGGCGTCATTTGGGTCTACAAGGGGGGGGGGGGGCAAATGCCCCCCCTGGATTTGGAAGTTTTGTGTATAAATATATTTGTTGTATTTTTTAATGTAAATAATCCTAACTTAAGGACATAAAACTGAAGTTTTATTATTGAAGTATCTAAATTATACATGCTTAATTAATAAAAAAGATGCAACAAGGTCACTGTCGTCAGAAAACAAAATCTTGCCCCCCCCCCCCCAGGAAAAACCTGAAATGACGCCCCTGTTTGTCAGACGTGTGTTTAATTATTTTTGTTCATACAGTATTTATAAATTAGTCCAACAGTCTGTAGTTAAAAATCATATTTAACATAGATGTTGAAATTTTGTTTCTGTAATGGGAACATCCAGTGTACTTTATTAAAATGTAAATATTTATGTGGAATTAATCTTGCTGATTACAAGGAACAGTTTCACACACTGTGAAAATATTTTTATAATTACTTTAAACAGAATAATGCAATTAAATAGTATATCTTTAAAAGTTTTTAGGAATTGCTGGCTTGAAAACAGGATACTTATTCAACTTCAAGGCAGTAAAAGTAAATAGCACTGCTCAGTTCCATAGAAAATTATTACACAGTAAGTACATAATAAATTTATACACTATTACATTAATATACGTTAACACATATGGCCTAATTTTTATTGTTTTTTGCTCCACAGGTTCTAACCTACATGTCAGTGTAAATTTTTGTAATTTTTACAAATATGTTCAAAATAATACGAGTTTCTCATTCGTTCTGTACAGTTACGATGTAGTGCAGTGGTCAAGCTATATAAATTCAATCGTGCAAGAAAGACAGAATATGTCGATAACACAGCGAAATAGATAAAATAATCTGTCACTAGCAAATATATCACAAGAAAGCGAGCTGCCGTCATTATAAATAATCTTCCTCATGCTTGAATAAATGTTTAAAAAGTAACACATACGTCTAGTATGGCAGTGATAACGGTCCTGTAAAGCGAAATTAAGTCAACAGGACTCTTGATTATTTATATTACAATCCAGGCCCTTCTGTTTATATAACTCATTTTCCTATTGAACAGCGCTTTACCGATTTATTGCCGTGGAACATTTGCGGTGTGGATGCATTATCATTCCGGGCGTTACGGAGACGAGATGTAGCCACTAATGTCTCCCCAAGGATAAGGAACACGAGCGATAAGGTTAAAATATTCTTGTAGCATATAAGGGCCATATTTCCAGATAGCAAGCCTTTATGTTGCTTATGAGCAAAGTTTTAGGCGCAGGTGTACCTCTGGCCCTTCACAATCGTACTCTTCTTCCCTTCCTTCCCCTCAGCACACACTAGCCACCACCATCTTAAGCCCACCCCTTGCCACTCTACCTGCGTGTTGAGCACACACCCATTATTCCTGTCAACATTCCATATTCGAAATATGCGTATGCTTGTTAGCTCAGTTAATGTAACAAGTGGGTTAGTAACTAGAGGCATAATCAGCCAGTAATTTGTGTTACAAACTTTCATAAAATGAGACGCAAAATCAATTTAGTGAAATGTTGTGGACATACGCCATTGCAACGCTATGTCGCCTCAAACAACCAAGTGTGAGAACCAAGAAAAACATAATTGAAAAATTCAAAATTAGCAGTACTCAACACATACATAAATAAAAAACTGAAGCTACCAAAATTAAGACAGCACCGTCAACAGTTAAAGCGAAGACAATGTCACACAGAAAAAATGGTTTTGTGGTAACTGCAAAATGATTTGTCAATATGGATATCATAAAATATTTTTGCAATGGTTACAAAATTGTTTGGTACTCATTGCATAACTTTATTGGGGACAGCAAAAAATTTTAGTTTTCACCACAAAACATTTGGAAAGGTCCATAATGACTAAATATTTTGTGGTGATCAATAAGTAATTTTATCAGTGCACAAACACAGGGCAAGAAAAAAAAGCTGCGAAAACACATGAACACAGGAGTTTTCCTCAGGCGAGCTTTCCTCGACGTTTCTTGAGCTGACATACATTAGTTTTTTCTACAATAAAAGCAAATACCTTTATAACTATTTGACTTAATCGGATGTGTAAGTAGAGTGGCATTTTCCTGTAGTGTGTAATGCATACTTTCCCATACATGTTCGGCCAGTCTTGCTTATAGAGTAGACTTTCCTGAGACTACATTGTACAGCAAGGCCGTATGTTAACAATATCTCACTTAATCAGTTATCCGCATTGCAAGAGTATTGAAAAGACATTACTAAAAATTAAGTAAGGTGCGTAATTTCCATTAAAGCCAATGAAGTAAATTTCAGTTCAGTCTCTAAACTGAAAAAACATTGGGACTGTGTCATTTATTTCAAATGAATGAAGTATACATAATAGATTTTACTACTCTGATTCTACCTCAAACACGTTTTGAACACTTCCCAAAAATTAGCAAATTATTTCCTATAACATGTTAGTTACGGAAAACAGCAATCAAAAATGTAAAATTTTATTGAAATAAATTATCCCAGTAAATAAAAATCGTGTGAAGAGGGTACCCGAGTACCAGTGTATTGCACCTTGGATGTGGACTTATTGATACCCGAAGGCATCATCTTATCTAAAAGGATGGCATGAAATGAGGCTCTACAGTGGAGAAGTGACGGAATGAGAAGGGTAGAGGTAATAGGATATCACCGAGGAAACCCGCCGACCAGCAATATCGTCTGGCACAGTTCCAACATGCGAAGATCCGAAGACCGCCCTCGCTAAGGATCAAACTTGGGTCGCCTTAATCGGAGGCGAGTGTTCTAGCCACACGGCCTCGGCCTCAATTCTTCCAGTTTCATGAGTAGTACGAACTAAAATATATTTTGAATTGTTATGACATTTCGATAGAAATAAGTGATATCACATTTTCCTTATACTATTGCGACTATTTACATAACTGCATAGTTAATGAACATTTGTACATGCTGTTGATAAACCACCTGTAAGATTCACTCTTTAATTAAACATCCTGAGAGCTGTCTACTTGGAAAAGAATATCAACTCATTGCTCCTTCCCCTTAAAAAAAAACATACTTAACTTGAACATGACTTACTTCAAATATATCTTTATATTTGTAATTGTTATTGCAGCTAGAATGTAACTAAGTCATTCATTAATTGGCTCATTTAATTGCGTAATACTAAGTGTTTCGGCCAGTCTTTGTTTTGTAACTGTAAAATTTTAGATTTATATTATAATAACGTATTCCAGATAAGTATACTGAACAACTAAAACAAATAATTTTTGGTTTGTATTAGTTAAACATATAGTTAGTTCCAAATAATTGAATTTTAACATTTGGTTTTGAGTGTTTTCTTAGTTTTCTTATGTTGGTGAAAATACGTAGAACACATGCACAGTAAGAATTAAGACATTTTAGATTTCTGCTTTTGTCACGTATATCCTGCACAGGCATTTCCTATACAAGTAATTTCCAACCGATGGTTGTACAGAAAGTAAACGTGTATTTGTAAACTGTAATGAAAAAAAATATATTTCACAGTCTAACATTTTAAAGCATTATCACTCTAATTTCGAAAAATGTTCACAGTATATTTTTGTGTGCACAGTTTGTAGCACATCCCTTGCAGTCATTCTTTCTCGCGAAGAATTAATAGTTAGAATATTTTTCCAATCAATATAACCACGAATTTAAACACAAATGCGTAGTTTATTTATTGGTACATGCACATTTCCTACACAAGAACATTTTATATATTATGTAATATTAAGATTAAAGTATAACATAACAATAGGCTCAAATACAATGATAATTGGAAATACACCTGAAATAAATTAAAGAAAAATGCTTACATTGTATACTTGGCAAGCGCAGATCGTTGTCACTGTTTTGCATAACGAGTGAAGCAGCCACATCAGGGAGATAGTAAAGTTATTTGCATAGCAAAAAAAATTTATTTGTTAGAAAACATTGTATTAGTTTTCCAATTGTTTAAGAATTCAACATAATACTTGGTTCAATTTATTTAATTTTCTACGATCATGGGCTTCGTAAATGAATTCCAGAGAAGTTTAGAAAAAAACTCCTGATGACACCCAAAAGACCTAATACAATGTTATTACGTCTAGGGTATCAATAATATTGCTTCCTTACATTATTGCAGGTTTCTGACTTTGTACACAGGCAGATACACACTTGAAATAAACAAATAAGTCGTCAATTACCATAACGACAAACTATCTAGCCAACGGTCGTAACCATTGTACGCTAAAGTATTCAAAACTAACCGTTGATGTTAAGTAATGTCCAAAAATAATAATGCATGGATAATATATATTTATAAAAGGATATTTCAGACGTAGCTACTGCAATAGACTTAGAACACAAATTTCGTGCACGTACCAGTGTTTTCGGAGTACGTACGTTAGCAAGTACCTGCTCGGCCGTGCCCAAGTTTACTACCGAATTTGTGACAAACTTGAAGATTAATTTACGTGTGATGATTATGTTTATTATTACTTAGTGATTTCGTTGAATATTATCTCATTTTCTGATTGAATTATATTATTTAGAAGGTGTAAAAATGTGGGGAATTTCCGCAAAAAATGTATAAAGCTAGTCACGAAAGTTTTGATATTCTTTGCTTCCAACATTTTTATATTATATTTTAAGAAATATATCCATTAGAATCAAACTGATAAGTATTATCATCCATGGCAGGCACTGAAATAATTTATGTCGTTAGTTTTACTGTTCGAATACATTTTTCGTGCATGCAAACTTACCGGCATATACTTTTTTACTATACACCATTCAAGGAGTACCGGATTCCGTCACCAGATGTCAGAATATTGGCTTTGCATCTCGAATGTTCGAAGTGGTTAGTTTTTGTCGAGAATGGTTCCAGCACTGCATCCTAGAAGGCACTACAAAAGTTGGCAGTTTGTAATGGAAATTTATGGTTCTACAACAGTCGGATACTTAAAACTTAAGGCGATAACATTTTAGGTTATACGACTTTAGGCTGAATAAATTTAGGCTGAACAATTTTAGGCTAAACAATTTTAGGCTGTACAACTTTAGGCTGAAAGACTTTAGGCTGAGTGACTTTAGGCTAAATAATTTTAGGCTGAACGACTTTAGGCTGTGTGACTTTAGGCTGAGTGACTGTGGGCTGAAAGATTTTAGGCTGAATGAATTTAGGCTGAATAAGGTCGAAGAGAGGGTTTTAGGCTGAACGATTTTAGGCTGTGTGACGGTCGCCCTTTCAAAGTTTGTATGTATAGCTACACCATCTCTCAGTTTGTAAGCAAGGTTTTTGGTTATCACCAAGTTTCTTGACAAATACCTATATAATTCAAAACGCAAACTCGTATCTAGACCCAGAAAATGTTGGTATGGATAGATACACCTTCTGTCAGTATTTAAAGTGTATTTATGCTTAGTTATCAATATTGTTAAATTTAAATTTCCTACATCTATAAGTTCCTTTTTTCGAATCCTCTACAATTTAAAAAAATTAGAAGCTGACCAGATTAAACACCCAACCCTACAACTACCCTTCCGACCAACCCAAGCAGCATATCCTCAAAGCGGGCAATCGAACCATTCGTAAACGATTAAAAAATCCGCAACGAAAAGCATTTTGACCTCGGCTGTCTATATTTAGGTTATTTCTGTCTTGAGAATCCTCAAAGCTGCCAATTGAATCATTTTTATATGATTAAAATCTGCAACGAAAAGCGCATTGTCATTGACTGTCTGATTTTACTTAGAGAGTGATCCAGGTCACAGGCCTCGTAGGCTGCGACTTGATGATGAAAACATCTTGAAATTTCAAAACATAAATATAATATCATCACCTGAATTTGTCTAGTGTGATCCAAGACGTGTGCTGTGTACAAGAGGAGTTCAAATCCAACATCTTCGCTTATTCCAGGGCGAACATTTAAAAGATGACATAATGCAAATTAAATAAACACTTGATTAATTGCTTTGTCTAGAGATAAATAGTTGAAATGCCTCGTAAGTTTTGACTGTGAACTGCTTCGCCTGACGCGATTTCCACATGCAAATATCCGAAGACCGACCGCACAAGGAATCGAACCTGGATCGACTGGACGGGTTGGTGGCCGTCGCAATTATTTTATCACCTTGCTGGAACTATAGAAACTATTGTAATTTAATGGTAGGGAACCAATCGATAGCAAAAAGTTCACGGTACGACTCTTGGTTAATTAATAAATGTTATTAGTCAAATACATTCTTTGTACTAGCGGTCAGCATTAAATATGTACATATAAAATTGGCACCAGTAGTAATAACTTGTTAGCGATTCGAGAAAATAAATAAAATTCTAAATTATCTATGTGATTTACAATGTAGTATAAAGTTGCATGGATTTGCTAAACGAGTTCGAGCAAATAAGTTGTCCTTCTGTCTATACGCTGCTGGAATTAGACAGCGATTGCTAAATTATATGACCAGTTAGGAGCAGGGTTTAGAAAAAAAACACACTGCAATTAAGGCATAAAAATTATTGTAGGCATTATTGGTGTTTATATATTAATGAAATTAACGTTTCAAGAAGTTTTTCATGCAAGTGTTGTTGACACATTAAAAATAATACTTTCCCAGTATGCCGACCTTAAAACAGGTAGACATAATTTAACGCTATTAAATGTAGTCATTCACTTCATCTGAATAGATCAGCATGTTCGTATTTTAGTTTGATGCGATCAGGTATCTGTTGTCGATGTCACGTTTATTAAAACTTTTATGTAAAAAAAATGTATTTATGTAGCATGAAATAGTTGAATCTATGACCAGTGAAGAACTGTTAACTACTGCAACAAAACCACAGACTATTTTTTTACACGTTACACATGCTGGTAATACGTTTATGTTTCTGCGTGATGTTTACAGGATAATGCTTTTTAAAGTCAAAGTATTGTTTGAAAGGTTTGTATAGCAAGTACTACAAATGAACCTGTCATAATTGTAATATAAATATCTAAACGAGTTCTGTATTTTTTCTATCAGTAAGGTGTGGTAATCTCTGAATATTCTGCGACACAGTCGCCATCGTATGTATATAATAATTGAGATTTACTATTAAATTTTTCAGTGGACGAATTAGAAAATGTGTAATGTTTTGCCCAAAAAAGAAATCTTTTGAAGTGTAACAGAATCTTCATAGTACAATATTAGCGTATATTTTTAATAGAAGACGTTATATTAACTCAGCTATCATCCTTATAACTAACTCCTAGCTGATTATTTAGTACAAACTGTTATTTACCCATATCACATGCTGGTAAAATGATTATGTTGCTGTGTGACTTTTAATAAGTTATGTTTTATCCACATTTAAGACAGTGCAGTGTACATTGCATGTAGTTTCTCAGTCGCAAACTAAGAGCAACTACTGTATAAATGAACAAGAAATATTTGCACATGTGTAAGAATATTCAAAACAACCTAAAATACACGACTTGAAAATTACAATTAACGACTGGCTTATTTTTTCACTTAGCACATGCTACTAAAATTTAGTTTCTTTGTTATTTATTTTATACGTTGGGTTTTTTCCATACTTGAGTCATTGCGGTATAAGTGCTCCCAGTCAATAATTATTAGGATAACTTGAATGAATAAGCAAGCAAAATCATTCTAATAATTTGTCGGTACTTTCGGTACAAAATTATTATATAGACAATGTTTCAGTCTTTGTGAAAGTTCACGTCTCAGAATATAGTTATAAGTGTTTCTTTTCTACAATCTCGTTAGGCCTGGGAAATTTAAATTTTGATTGATTTCGAGATAGGTGTTTATGAATTACTTAATGCCAGTAATTTTACATGTCATACAATATTTTCAGACATACAAAAATATTGAATACACTACATTATATTTATTAGTGTATAAAAGCACATACACTTATTGCCTTGTAATAACCAGGTTTTACTGACGAATTACACTTTACTAGAACAGTTCCTGTCATGTACATTCAGTCCGCTCTTATTTGCATACACGGCATCACATCCATTGAACGTGTACACTTTGTATGGAGATACATTAATATTTAATAAGATAAAATTTGCAAACAACATCCTTGAATAGCGCAAGATACTGACAATTTTGGTCTCATAATTTATTTTTTTAAATTTGTTTAGTTTTGTATCCACTGCCCTGAAAGGCACCTGAAGCGATAACACATACACAAAACTGTAAAATTCTGTACACTTACTGGATTTAGTTTCTTGGACATATTACATTGCGAAATAAATGACTGTCTAAGTATACTAAAAACAATAGAAGAACATAAATAAGCAGAGTATGCTTTAGTCAGCAGGATACATACACAATATAAAATCCCCCCCAAAAAATAGAATCGGGTCAAATAAAACAAGGAACAAACGTATAAATAAATGAAAATAATAAAAGTCCAAAATAAATCCAAGTTAACATGCGACACAACGATGAGACGAAACAAAACACAGTAGATACCATACAGGAAGAAAGGTAACAAACGACACAAAGATGAGACGAAACAAAACGCAGTAGATTTCTAGACAGACAGTATAACAACGTTTCGGGAACTGGAATCTGTTCCTGCCATCAAGTAGACACACAGGGTTCAGGAACACGAGTGTATACACTTATGTCGATTTCTCATTTAAGCACGTAAATATTCTGGAGAAATAAAGAAAAATTACTCCAGAATAATAATTACTTAATGTTCTTACTAATTCAGATACAATATTTCGACCACGAAATTCACGAATAATAACACAACACAGAGCAGAGATAAATAAAACAAACGAAGTCGAAAGATATGTGAATAGCGTTGTGGAAACATTTAACGAAATCTCTCATATATATTTTGCAAACATGAACAAAGTTAACAATTTGGATGTAACATCACTGAAAAGTTCGTGAAAATTTTGAAAGAAATGTTTCTCAACAATGTTTTAAAAAAATCTCCAACATATGAACAAAAATATAATCTCTTTGAAACATAGTGACGTTACTCTAGTATTTCAGAAATATTACAGAAACATTGAGTTCTGTTTAGGAAATTCACTGTCTCTCTGCAAAAATTTACAAGAAGTATTATTTTTTATCCAAAACTGAACACAGAACTGCAAAATTTGTTAAACTAGCAGTGTGCGCATAGAAAATTGCATCACTGGACTCGTAGTCTTGCTGAAAGTGAGTGAGTACAATTTTCTGTCACTGCAATAACCACCCCTCTATCTTGTTTTCTCTACCAATTTCTGTAGTTTTATCTTCATCAACTTATTTATGGCAAAAGAGTTAAAAACTCGCCACAACTGAGAGAACACTACACACAGTAAAATATACAAAAATAAGTTTCAAACAAAGTAGTATGAAAATGGCGATTCGGGCACAGTGGCTGATGGCTGTGGATTAAGTGTTTGACCTTGACCATTGACCCAAAAACCTTGATCTTTGACCCTGCGACCTTGACCTTTGACCCATGCAACTCGATACCCAAATGTCATCTTGAATGATGTCATGTAAGCCATATTGTTTCCCATTGCCATCTTGAATGACATCACTTTCGAAAATTCCATTACATTCCTAAAAAATGAAAAATTTCTGATAAAATAAAAAATTCCACCATCTTGTTTATAGTCGCCATGTTGGAGGTTTCTTCAGAGTCTTCAGATTTTTTTTATTTTGCATTCCATCCCAACCCCACACACATTTAAAAATAAATTTGATAAAAATCGTTTTATACAAAATCAATTAAAAAAAAACTATTTTATAATAAACATTTAAACGAATATTATTTAGTTAAAATTTTACATCGGGTATGCTCGGCCACGCTCAGTAACCTTCGGCTCGACCTTGTAGACATTGCTAATGCTGCTGTCGTCGCCAAATACGAGTTATCGATGATTTAATTCTTGTATTGTACTATATGTGAGTTTCACGTGCTATACAGTATACAAGTATGCATAACCCCTATATTTATATATATGAACACGTAAAAGTAATCGATATGAATTATTATTTAATTTCTCTTGAGTCATACCCGATCGAGCATCAGTCAGTTCAAACAATTAAAAGTTTTAAAGTAAGTATGCAATATTACATTACACACGAATCAATCAATTAATTTTAACACCATCGTACATTCTCGAATTTATACCCGATTGATTTCCGATAAATTCGGTAAATAGTTTTGATACTTACTTTTACAGCTTCCAGACATGTCGGACAGCACCCGACCTCTTCAGCATCCAGCAAGGAACTGACTATAGTTTTGTAATGTAATTTTTAACAAATGTTGTAATACAGGACAGTTCACCACAATAGTCAATATACCCTTTTATATTTCCACATCCATTTAATAAATACACACATTGATGCTCTTGTATTAAAGTTACAAATCCTTGTACCTTTCATGTGATTATCTTGCTTGAAGGGCTAAATTTAAATCTTAGCTAACTTGTATGGTCTTAATTTTCCCGGAGAGAACAAAATCTCTCAGATCTGGGCTCTGCGCCGGTCTTTATAACTGCTGATTCCCTTTTGCCCTCTTTCTATTAGAAACACCTTAACCTTATGTAGGGGTATATTTTAGTTTTATATTTGAATTTTCCCAATTAATTTAAAGACTTTAAACTGTCGCAAGCGCTCTTCTTTCAAGTTTACAAGTTTGGGAACTTGTTGTTTTCCACCATGAAAGCCAATAGTAGGGAGCCAACCATAACTTCCGAGAAGTGATGTCACTTTAGCATGGCCGCCTTGCGCTCATAGTGCATTGCCGAATTTTATAAAGCCAGGTTGCAACTGAGCCCCGAAACCACAAACTGGCCACGCTGAAGACGTGACATCGACCATCACCTTGCTGTTCGCCAGAGAGGCAGCGACATAGGCCTATGTACTGCATTTCTGCTTAAACATGTCGAAGGTGGGACCAGATCAAGGCGAGTATAAGGGAGGTTGGCCGATGGAGGCGTGGCCTGTTTCGGTCGGAATGCATGATGTCAGACCCAGACACTCTTGATAGGGAAACTAACAGCCGGAGCCCTCACGCTCCTTGTGGGGGAAAGTCGGTGCTAAATACAAGTCTAATATCGCTGTAGGCGAAGCAGTTATCCAAAACTATGAAACATTAAGACTGTTCATAGAAATTCGTTGTTTCATTCACTGTGTTTATACTAAGAAATTTGTTGTTTAAAATATGTGTTACAATGCAATTTAGACTTCATTTTTGTAAATTTTTTCTACGCGCGCAACATTTTATCACAGGCTTGTCATCGTTTCACAGAGTAACATTACATGCAATTCGATCAATCTTCTTAACTACGGAAATACAATACTGTTAACTACAGTCAAATGTTAACACAATTTTGCGTGGTATCAGATTTCTTAGTATAATATCGCTTGTGAATTCGTGAATTATATGTTTACTAGAGGTAATACGATTTACGTTTCGTCTGAAGTAAAGTGCAGAAAAAAAAAAAAACACAAAAATTTCACTTACAGGAGAATATTAATTATACTGAAAAAAAAATCATTCTTGCAAATATGTGTGTAAATTATTTTATAAGTGTAACATAACTGTAATGTTTGCTTACCGTTGTTAGAATTCCACTTTTGTACAGTGATACTTAGATACAGTTATACATCATTATTATGTATCCTAAGTCTTGAACACTTATAAATAATACACCAAGAACAAAATCTACATGAATGACAATGTAATTACAAAAATGAGTGACCAAGAGCTACAAACTATATAAAAAAATCTGTACAGCACATAAGTATATATACAGCAATTCTGCTCAGAATAACTAAATAATTTCTGACTCAGCAAATACAACATAAGGAGATGACACATAGTTTTCCAATACCTTAGAGAATATATTTTTAACATTTAATATTACGTCTGTTTAGAAAGATCAAAGGAAGTTTATTTTAACAAGAATGTCATATGTTCTATAAGATTTACATATTATTAAACGTTGCTATTTTTTTACACTTTACTCCAAACTGAATTCAATTTGTGGCATGAAACTAAACAAAATCAAATACAATTCATATACAATTTTTTTCTGATTAATGGATGTAAAATTTGCAGCACTTTAAAAATAGGTAGATTAATTGGTTTTCACTATTTGTATTGCAGCATAGCATGCAAATTTTGATTTTGACACTCCGTTTTGAAAAAACTATACGAGCTGTTTTTTTTCGGTAGTAGAAACTGTATTCACAAGTACCGCCTACAAACCTACTGCGTTTTGTAAAAATATAAAGCTGTAAAATTTTTCCGCTTGAACACCCTTAAGGTGTGAAATCAAACTTACAGCTTAAATAGAGACTTAACCAATTTCAAAACTACGACATAGTTTTACTATTCACAGATTAAAGACTATATAAAATTTATAATTACAGATACATATATGAGTAAGTATAGTTCTACAAGCACAGCATTTTTTCAAACAATATTAATTGGTGGTGTCACAAAACAATCTCTTTGAGAAAAAAGTGGGTTTAAAATTCAATTAATTTTGCTAATTAACTAAACAAAAAGTTAACAAGTTTTAATTTGTTGGATATGTGTTATCACATTTTATAAGACGTATTGTTAATTTGTGTTATTGAAACATCAACATCTTAGCTTATATTAATAAAACAATGAAGAAATACAGCCAATATTGACAACATATTTTTCACACCCACCACTGTACTGTTGCAGTAAAATAACTTCATAAACACTTACAAACAAATAATTTGGCTTTGGTACAGAAATACAATTTTAATTAAATCATACATAATTGCACATTTAAACTCTCAAGTTTAGGTAGCATTCGTTGGTGTTTCAAAATAATATTTTCTTCAGCTTCTTTTTTTGTAGGCTCTGAAGAATTGACACATTGCTTAAACTTTTTCTTCAGTGATTCTCGTTGACTTACATTATTTAGGAATTTCAGTCGTATGAAAATCCTTTGCACTACAAATGCTTTGATAACCTTTTCAGAAACATCGTTCACTTCGTGAGAAATAGCCTCGGTAAATTTCTTTGCAATGTTCTGTTTTTTCTTAGATGAAAATCCCAAATTTTTCTGAAAATTTTGTTCCATTTCTTTTGCTTTTGCGAGGAACATAGGCGATGGTTCAAACAAGCCACCATACGACAAATGCTGCAACCACGATGACACGTCCACAGATTTTTTCATATGAGTGTGGTTGCCTAATTCTGGAAATTAGTTGTGAAACTTTTGTCTAGCCATCCTGATAAATATTGTAGCCCATCCACTGAGAATTCTACTGCTACTGACTGTTCTGTACCAGCTGAATCGAGCCGCCGTTTTACAGGTGATGTACCACAATCAGCTTTAGAATTGGGTTCAGTTTCACATTCAGCAACAATTCCTGCATTTTTAAGATACTAGTGACAATAAATTCTTCGGACCCAGCTGCAACATCTGAAGTGTTTAACTCATTTTGAACTACCAGGGCTCTATTCAAGAATAATCATCCTCTGTCTGTATAATGCATCAATGGGAGATGGGTGGTTATTTAGTCCTCCTCTAGTTCAAAATTGGCCAAACAAATTTTCCAAGCAGACTTAGTTCAGTCTATGTGTCAACAGGTATTTGATATCAGGAAAATTTTTTCTTAGTTCGGATAACAGTTTTTTTGTTGAACTGATGGATACAATAACCCCTTTCTGAAAAATATGCAGCGATTTTTTCCCACAACGTTTCATTTGGGCAATGCTTTCCGACAGTGAATCCAAAATTTTATTCTGTGCGTTTTCATTTAAACCATAAGCACTTTTGAATGGGAGTGTATTAGAACTTTGTTTATTGGGAACATAACCGTTCATCAGGTCAAACCAGGAGATTAGAAGCTCAATGAAGTTTGCGGTGGCAAAGGCTTCCTCTGTTCTGCTGTATTTCCTGATAGCAGTAGCAGTTGTATGGGAAAGTAGCTCAGCCGCAAGTCTTACTTTCTGTCTTGGAATTTTTTCGCATTCAACTTTAAGTGCAGATAATTTGTGGCATGAACGCACTTCTGAAGATGAAGCATTCTGAACTATTTCTAATACTGGATTTTTATTAACAACATTTCCATTGGGCCATACGAATCGAGTGTCAAGTAACCAGTTTCTTATCAGTTTGAGAAGATGCGGAACATCAGGGAAAAAATAGATCAAGCATTCGCTCAGTACTGGGTGTGAAAACCTGCAATTGGAAACCGAGATAAGTACCTAATTCTTTCCACAATGCTAGGTTACCACCACCACCACAATCTCCTACGCATGCAACAACTTGATATCCACACGCATACACTGAAAAAAATGTTTATTAGTCACTGCAAAATATTTTGTTAAAATGGACCTTACCAAATTTTTTTTTAGTGACCACAAACAAATTTTGCTGTCCTCAATAAAATGTTGCAGTGACTATAAAAAAATTTTGTAACCAATTCAAAAAAATTTGGTAAGGTCCAATTTAACAAAATATTTTGCAGGGACTAATAAGTATTTTTTTCAGTGTACAGTTCGCATATGATTGTGTTCAATATACCTGCAGTCATTTTCTTGTCAAAGTCAATGTAAACTGACTGCTTCCATGATGAAAACAACCCTCTGGCCATTACCACTTGAGCTTGATGGTGAGGTCCCACGATCGTTCGACAGCTTTGTCTTACTCGTAGAAATGCTTGACCTGTAAAAATATGTGCGTTGATAAAAAAATACGCTTTTAGAAAATGTGACGTTCCATAACAATTTGGTACAAAAAATACACAACAATTAATAAAATATTGTTTTAATACTGCTTTACGACTCTTCGACAACCGAGTTAATTAGAAGACTGTTACTCACACTCGAACGACAGGAACTTGGAGAGCAACCGGCAATGGCCTTTCTTAAGGAACCATCCAAGCATTTTAGCAAAGAAATTTAGGTAAACCATAATTAACCGTAATCAGGATGGCCGGGGCCGGACATCGAACCAGGGCATTTCTGAATGCGAGTGTTGCTATTGCACCACCTCGCTAGGTAATTAAAATTAAATTTTTCATAATCTGAGATCGAGTTTTAGTTTGTGATCTAAAAACTTCTTTAATATACTAATGTTTTTTTGAATAAATAGGAGCTACACGAGGTATTACAATTGTCGAAATGCAATTGTGAACAACTAAAAATACTAGCATAAGGTTGTTCAAGTGCGATAAAATAATAATTGTTTATTTATGTGAAATAGTGTTAGTTTTGTAAACGATACTGGTGAGTGCAGTTTCCTCTTGCGAAACTATTTCAGCTCTCATAGTTTCCTCATAATGGCGCGTCAGAGTCTAAATTGATATGTTCTGTTGCCAAGCAAATGGTGAAAACCAATTGACTTACGTACGTTAAATAATTCACAGTGAAATAAAATGACACGAACTACGTAATAAAGCATTTTTTTTCTAAACACCCAAACATTTTTTATATAATAAGTGCTGAATTTTCAACATTAATTCTGTACTTTTGCGATTTTTTTAAAATATTCATAATATTACGTTTATGATATTTTAAATACTTCATTGCATATATCACGGGATGTGTTATCACATTCAATTATTTAATTCAAGTAGATAAGTTGGTTTTCACTATTTGCATGGCGGCAGAACAAGCAAATTTTGACTTTGTCGCGCCGTTATGAGAAAACTACGAGAGCTAACATTATTTTGTACGAGGAAACTGAACTCACAAGTATCGTCTACAAAAACTAACAAAATTTCCTCAAGATATAAAATTATGACTTTATCACACCTGAACACCCTTCAGCAAGCAATCAATGTAAATAAACATTTTACTGTAATCATCAGAAATCTTACCTTTGCTTCGTCAAAAATAAGGTCTGCCAATTTCTGTTCTTCCTTCAAGTCCAGGGCACCAATTTTTATCAATATGAGCACGTCTTTGAGTAAACCCTGCCTCATATTGATACGTGATGCCCAGTGACGTAGTGTAGACAGTGCGGGAAGAGAAAAATGTATTTCATTGCGAAGAATTATGTAGCCCCTTTTTTTCAAAGTACCTTAACGTGAAGGCTCGTTTCATGTCCGCATTTGTCCACACTGCTTTTTTATTGTCGCGTAAAATCACATAGCACTGAGTGTTAGTTAAAACCTTGCTTAACTTGTCCTCTGCAAACGACATTTTCTCACATGTAAACTGTTCTATCTGTTTAGCAATTTTTTTGAAGACCTATATTAAATTCCTTTTGTTCGTGCACTTCTTCCCTGCAGCACTTCAATATATTTTAAATGCTGAGAATCTTCTATATTTACTTTGTAATAAGGGCCTCTAAGTAAGAAATTCTTGAAACCAACTGTTCTTTTTCTGATTTTAATACAGTACACGTTTCTCAACCACTTGCCTCGTCATTACAATGCACAGTATTTTCTGGCTCACGCAGCAAGTCACAAATTATTTGTTTCTGTTCAGGTTTTATGTTATGGATTTTCCTGTCACTAACTGTAGTTTCACTTACAGCTGTGCCTAAATTAAGATATGGTACGGCTGACACTTGAAGTTTTTTCCTTGGTGGGAGACCGAGCAGTTCATTTTGTAGGTCATGTTCACAGTCGTCTTCCGCGAAATGTTCGGAACAAACATGGCAAGAGCTGGGATTCCAGTTTCCATCTCGTCGACAACTGTGGACCCATTGCTTCCTACGAATATGTTCTGATGGAAACATATGATACAATATTTTGTATCCCTCGCTTTTGGTTTTTGTCAGAATGTTGTAATATGTAGCGACAGTACAGTGCATCCCAGGTATCTGAAATGACATATTAAGCATATCATTTTTAAATACAGCAGATATTAATAATACTAATTTGGCTATTGATACGCGAAAAATTAAATTTTCCATATTTATTACATAAGCTTTTTATCACATACTTTATTGGAAATTGGAGCACCTCAAACTGTAAATTACATTTTGTTACACATCCCTTGGTTGTTTGTCACAATTTTCACAGCAATGAATTTTTATTTTAACTTCCATAGTTTTTGTGAATTGGCGAGGTCTAAAATTTAAATTAAACGGTTTCATGCTAGAAAGAAAAACTGACTGACTTACCAAACTGAAATAAATCACACTGAATAACAGTGTTATGGACTACGTCAAAATATATATGTAAGAACGTAATTGAATATACTTTCTAATTTTTTGAAAATTTCAGAAAATGTACAGAAAATTATTTTTAATTCAAATTTTTTTAATACAAAAATATTGTATGTCGTTTTGTACATAACTTTCTGTAGCCCGTAATACTATTATTTAGTGTAATTAATTTGATTACGTAAAGTCGGTTGGTTTTCCTAGTGTACAAATATTTTATACAAATTAGGATTTTGAAATTTCTCTACACAAAACTATAAAAGCTAAAAATATTTAACTGCAGTAAATAAATAGTTATAATATATGTCTACAAAAGAAAACTATATTTTACACATATAAAAACAACTAAAACAATTATAATTTTTGATTAACTCGCCCCTCAAAACAGTATCATTACGTTGCTACTTTTAACAATCTCTTAAAAAATAAGTTTTCTAGATTACAATAGACGATTAATTATTGTTACATTTGAAACAAATGGCTTAAATTTAATAATGACATCGAATAACAGATTTCATTGCGCAGAATCAACAAGCGTTTTCAACTTACGAGTACCGCTGCCCTACACGCACGTGTTTATATTAATCCCGCGATTCTCGGCCGGTGTAAGAGGTCTGGTTGTGACGTAGCTACACCCACCCTTAACGCTTGCCCCTCCGTGTTGCTAGGGGCAACGGCTAACCTTCCTTATACTCGCCTTGGGACCAGATGACCAGCATGTGACATAGTCAAAGTGTCTCCACATAACAAGAAAAAATGCTGATCAAATTAGTTGAATTCCAAATTGCGAAATTGACTGTTTGGATTTGGCTTGCTGTTCGTGCTTGTGCGCTCTATTACAGTGAATTACAATTTATTTTTCTTTTCGTTGAACTCTATTCGTTTCTTGATATTACATGAACAGTTAACATGGTTGTTCTAATTAAATAGGGTTTATAATTCTGTACGCATTTATTTTGTGTTTACCTAATGAGTGCCTTAAATTTGGAACTTCACGAAATTTACTTAGCCGAATATTTTTACTATCTGAGGCCTGCATGGAAAATATGACGGTAAAATACATATTTGTTGGATAGCAAATGGCATATTGTGTATAAAAGCAGGTGTAGGCCTACTGGCAAACATTTTTATTTCAATAATGCGATGAGGACAATAATATAACCATGAAGTTACGTTAGGCCTACTCGGCACTTACAAGAAAGCTTTGTAGTTGTGCTGCTTGGTGAAGTAATATCGATTTACGGTTATGTATTTTATATTCGATATTACTCATACCTCTCATTTGTTCACCAAAAGGAAGTAAACATATATTTTCTGTACATTGCTGACATTGTAGGTGCAAACTAAACCCCCACTTACTTTGTTATATACTGTCATTTGTTGCAGGAATTTTAGCTTATAAACTAACGGAACATTAAATTTTAGTCACGCAATTTATTATTTACAAACTTAGCACTTTTGGCTTTTAATGACATGTCAGTCCTGAAAGCAAGTAATGTACTTATGCATAAAGTTCAAATTTACTATATAGCTTATTGAATTTGGTGTCTGAAACATAACTTGGTTTCGACACACTCGCCAAATATGAACTTCAGCTGGTATTAAAATAAATAAATACCTACCCAAGTAAACTAATTAAGTTACAGTGTGTTGAAAAAACTTTATGTCGGTCTACTTTAAAACGTGTGTACATTTAAGATAATTTGGGCCTAAAATGTTAAGTTACTGGTGCTTAAAACCATTCAAATTTACCTTCCTTGACAGCCTCAGTAAATGAGCATATGTTACTTCCGTATGGACAATTTAGTAATATTCCAGTTATATGCTACCACTGTACCTATACAGACGTGCATTTCGTCGGTCTAATTAGCAAACGTCGTAACTTATAAGTGATGAATTTTGCAGGAGAGACAAAAACTTAATAATTACGTTTGGTTGTTTACAGTATGTTCAGAAAAATGTATTAAAATGTTTTAATAGCATTAAGAATTGAATCAATAGAGTTTGCACCAATTTAGAATTATTAAAATTTTGTTGTTGGAGTTACGAAGGTTTACAAAATAAAATTTTCCCTCATAAACAAGATACGAGAAATGATTATTATAAATTATTTGTAGTTTCATTATGTAAATCTTTAAAAAGGTTGTTTATCGTTAAGTGCTACATCAGTAAAATAATATATAAACTACGAAATTGACCAACACATAATTTATACCTTACATGTAGCTTAGTATAAATTAATCGTAAACGTACAAAATAGAATGCAACATCAATGCCTACTATAAAACTTCGAAAAATTTTTCTGAAAACTTAATTTTTATACTCATAAATCAGGTTATATGATATCGTAAAATGGGGTGATTAGAAACACTGGGATGAATAGAAACAAAATTAGAAATAAATTACCAGCTGACAACTTTTGCATAAAAAAATATAATTACTATAAAAACAGAATAATTAAAACAGAATTAATACAGAAAATGTAGCTTTAAAATTGCGATCCTTTTTACCCCTGTCTTTCTAATCACCCCGCTTTACGGTAGTAGAGAGCAACATCTTTCTACTGTTAAATTTGTTTTTTTAATTAGATTTTTGTCACATTAATGCAAACAGCAGATCCGTTTAATGAAATGTTCTTCGTTGGCCATGTCAGATGACGTCTTCAATCTTGTGTCTGTCTTCTTCAGCTGATTACATTTATTGCTATTATAATCAAGATTCCTTGCTCGTATATTCTACTACACTTAAATTTTAAGAGATTGAATATTCTCAAATAGTTTTCTTGAGAAGCTTGCGTGAATTAAAATGAAGAGAGTGGTTCAACTCCTTTACTTCTGCACCACTCCTCTTTGCATGTGCGAGACAGCTGAAATTCGGAAGTTCAATGGTGTCCAAAATTATTAGTGTGACTGGACCGTAGAAAGATTCTAGAAAAATTCGTCCATAGATTTAATTAATTTAGTTTTTCGAAGTTTCGGTCCCGTATTGGTTAAATGCTGACTCGGAAGTACGCTCCTTCAACTTATATTTTCTGCCTCGTAATTTGTTTGAGATATGCCCTCACCGGGGCCCTCTTCATCAACTTTCCAATTTATTTATTTTGCCAGTTTAGTGACTGTAGGTTCCCAAAGTCACAAAGAATTAAAAACATAATTTTTCATAGATGTCTTTTGCCATCCAATGTCTTTAAGAAATATTTACACGAGAAATTTGTTCTGGATTCGCTTTCATCCTTTCTTTCTCAAGCTCTCTGTATAGTGCACTTCTCAGTGTTTGACTTTAGGAATAGTTCCACCTCTCCCCTTTCCAATTACCAAAATAATTTGAAAACCTTGTACATCTCTATATCTGTGATAGAACAGCACTGCAAAACACTTTTCTTTCTTTATTACATACTGGTAACAAGGTTTAATTTTGTGCTCTTTCCTTTAAATTTGATACTGCCATTTACCATTTATGAATTTTTTTTGTATTATTTGTCCGTCTTCCTTACAGCTTTACATTCCACAAACTTGAGTTAACCTGTTGTTGCTGCCTTCTTCACATTTTCAAACAAACAGAATCTTCAGTTTCAGCATTAGACGATGATGGTATTGATATAACAATGTTCTCATGATTTTGTGTTTGTCTTAAATTCCTGAATATTCTTGTTGCGTTCACAACTGAAAGTAGGGCGTAGCAATGATTTGTTCACGTGCTGTCTATCTGTATAAAGGGGTCACCATATTATCGATATTGATGACAGATGCACAACTTTGAAATCCTGTCATTAATTAATTATGCAGTACGTATTCATTATAAGTGTTTAAAGTTGTGGAATTAATTAGCTAATTAGTGGATTATGTTTAAAAATCATACTTTTTTACATCTTCAATGTTGCAAAAAAAAATCTGGTAGCTGTGTATCCATCGTTGATTGTGTATTCACCAACTCTTCCGATTCGTTATTTCGGATTTCGTCACTTGTATACGTATCTGCATGGGCCTACCATGTTTACTGGAAACTGTCCTAACTATTGTCGATCATTATTTGCTGTCGGGAGTTACTATTATTGCTAATTAATACTTTATCTATGACTGGAGATAGTAGGTTTTTCTATGTGAGAAAATTTAATGAATTGAGAATATATGTTGCCATGAGCTGTGGAAAGGTCATAGGGAGCAACATTTATTAGAATCTGATGCTAAAATTAAATTTTGGCCAAAAAGGGGCGTTGAAAGGTTTTCTAACTAAGCTGGAGTCACAATCATCCGTCTCACCAGTCAGTCGCTTGTCCCCCGTCAGTTAGGCGACCTCCAGCCAATCAGAAGCCTCAAATATTTCCGTTCGTCCGTCCATCGAAAGCTTAGAAAATTCTAACTTTTGACGGATGACGGATGAATGCGCACCCTTCAGAAAATGGCAAGGATTGTTTTGACGCTTTTATTTTAGTAAGAAGGTTGTGATGTTTGTTTGATTGTATTATTTTTATTATGCTATTGCTGGAAATTCATTTTTGAAATACATAATAATTTATATGTTTGCCATAAATCAAAATAATAACCCAAATTAATTTTCTGTCATGGACCTAGTGCATATTCAAATCAAAAAGTGAATAGTTTTGTTGGTAAATAATATTTTTTCGCAAAATTTATTTACGGTGAAAAAAGGTTGAAATTATTAGTAGTCATATATTAATAAAAAATGTGTAAGTAATCAAAATGTTGAAGGCGATGTTTTACTTTCACACACATTTTCTGCTCGTACATTAGTCATACATAAAATGTAAGGAATAAGAACGGACGGATGGCGGTTATTTGTGAATCGCTCGATTTGCAGACGGACTAATGGAGTGTGGACAACTGACGGAACACTTTGTGACTTGTGAGCTACGTTTGCAGTATTTATTTCGTAAATATGCTGACTGCAATAGAACAATAATTGTAATAATGCTTTAACATAACTGACTTACTTGCATGACAAAATTACATTTACATAATAGCATATACTGACTCCTGTGAAAATTGTACTTTTGATACATTTGTAAGCATATCAGACGTCGTTTGGAAAATAACATACATTATACGCACACGAGCATTTTATTTTCTATACAAACAATTTAAGTCTGTAAATCATTGACACATATATCTGCCATAATGCAGTGGCCGCAAATGTGAATTTTCGTGCCTGTCAATGAAACAAAAAAATTCGGATAGTTAAATGTAAAATTATTTGCGATAGTCTTTCAATGATATTTCACTTTTATTTGGGTTCATGTGTTCGTATTTTAGTAACCAAATCACACAACCTAACCAATCCGGCATTTTCCCGTGTACCGTATTTTTCCATAGAAACCACAAAGCAACAAGTTGTTTATCACCAGTGTGGCGGCGCACACGGAATGTAAGTAGCAGACGACTTTAAAAACGTATAAGTGTGTCGTAGAGAGATTTCAGTTCGAACTTTTTGATGGCACGCAGTGCACCCTCCGGCAGCTGGTTTGGCTCTTGTGTGTAAATAATTTGTACATCGCGAATTGTTTTATTAATTTAATACAAAGTAAATGTGATGAAGAAAGCTTAATCTACGAATTTCCAAACACAAGAAAGAAGGTATTTATGTACGGTACTTAACATTACATCAGTGCGAGCCAAACTAATATACGCAAGGCAGTATGTACTCACACGTACTACACGCGCAATTAAAAAGTCTGTTTCCCAGTTATATTACAACCAAATAAACTGACGAAAATAACACAAATGATTTCAAATCTTCCTGTTTTACTAACTTCACCTTTATAATATAATTACTTGCGCAAATAAAAAAAATTGGTTTGAATCCCAATCAGGATGCAACCGAATAAAATAACAATAGTATTATGAAAATAGGGCTCCGATGGGCAGGATATGGGGTCTGTGGTGCCGTGGCTCCATTACCTTGAACTTCGACCTTTCGTTAAAAACTCAAAATCCCTCAAAAGGTCCTAAAATCCCCCCAAAATTTCCAGAATTTTCTAATTTTTCCTTAATAGATTGTCTTTTCCTCCCTAAAATTTCCCTTTTTCTCTCCTCTCCTCAAAAAATTAGCATGGCCCCAATGTCTTCTAGGGACCGCAGTGGACGAAGGTCAGATCTCTCGCCTGCTACCAAAACGATCCGGGTTCGATTCCCAGCGGGGTCGGTCACCAGGTTTCCGCATGTGGGAATCGTGCCGGACGATGCCGCTGATCGGCGGGTTTTCTCGGGACCTTCAATGTTCCCCGCCTCTTCAATCCGGCGCTGCTCCATAATAACACCATATCACCCCTCACTAGCGTTTAAGACCTCGATGTTAAGCGCTGACCAAAAAAATCTCACTCACTCAGTGTCTTCTAAAAGTGGAAAGATTTCGAATTTTTTTCGTGCGTCACTGTTAATTAATATTGAAACTCAATATAAACCATTAAAAAATTTAACTTAAATTTATGTTTTGAGAAACAATAATTATTCAAAACTAATAATACATGCTCATGTACAAACTATCTTAGCAATAACCAATCGTTTTCCAATAAAATTAACAAAGTCATGATAAAAAAAATTTATTTCTAATTTTTATACAACCTAAGGGATATTTTCTTGTAGGCCCGATTGTCCCACACACAAAACTGAGGTACACCTGATCAATTTCCGATAAAATCTTTTCCAAGAATCTTAAAAAATAATTGTAAATAAATTCATTTTTTAAATTATGATACCCCCTAATTATTTCCCATACTTCACAATCGAGTAAATATCCTATCCATTACGTAGTTACACCCAATCGATTTCCGATAAATTCACTAAATTTAATAATTTTATGCTTACTCCCTGAACTCTCAGACGTGGCGGACAACACACGATGCCTACCGCAGCCAGCAAGGAACTGACTTCAGTTTTGTATAGCCGTGCAGTTTTTTCAGGGCCTTCCTCCCTCACCTCTTTGCCACTCCAATACTGGCGCAAGTGTCACAACCTGTCCTATCTTCCCTTCCCTCTCTTCATCACAGAGTTCGTGTAGTAACATGTTAAACCAGAGAAAAAATTTGTAGCATTGAGGAGGGTATTTTGTATGTTATACAAAAGTGATTAACTGCTTCGGTATTATTCTGTCAAACAAGTCTTTTAGAAACGTAATTCGTATACGTATGAAAGGAATACTTTAAATGTCAACCAATAAATGCTCGATTCACAATGGAAGAAAGTTTGACTCCCATAAGAAGCAAGTCAAACTATTAACTCAACACTACTCTACTACACGTAGCTTCACTCTTAATATTAAATTCGTTAAAATATGCAGCTACTTACCTTATTCTGTTAATTCAAGTATTGCTGTACACATCAATTAACTCGATTATATATCCCATGATAAACGACAAAGAGCCTTTCATCACTCTTTCCCCACTTTGTAGTCACCAAGACATCGTTAATCATGCCTGTTCACCTATGCAAATGCATTGTGAGCGCCAGGCACACAGTTCGTATCTTGTATAGTACGTTCATTTTAACAGTAGGCTGCAAATTTACCGTTTTTAATGCTTCTGCATATACATGTGCTATTTAATAAGAAACTTTACTATAGGAAATTTATGAATTTATAGCATGCAGTAAGTTAAAATTCGTCGCAATTACTTTTGCATGGAATTAATTGATATATTTTGGTACCATAGTGTTAATGCAAATTCTAACGTAAAAGAAAACGAATTCCAACATCGCGGTAAAATATTAAACTCGTTTATTTGAAGAAAATATGTTGATTAACTTATTTAACAAACTGTATCAAATTAACTAGTTACTTCAAAACATACAATGTGTTAAACATCTTATTTGCGATGCACACTTGTTAGTGTAGAACTGAAATGTACATAAAAACATTCATATATGCATGTAACATATCTCATTTACGTGCAGCATGTCCAAATAACAAACATACCTCTCAACAACATAGTTCTCACCATCTCTTCATGTACAGAATTCAAGATTTCAAACAAGCAATACGAATGTATTTCATCTGCATCGCATCCCTTACATAAATAACAGTTAACTAACTTACAGACTTCCTTCCAACTTAATAACTCACAGTTTACCTTATGTGTATGTACTATCTGTAAAAAGAAGTTAATCGTGTAAATTACCTTACAGAAAGGACAACAACAAGATTTATTCGCAACACACACAGTCATTGATACACACACAATGTTGAAGCGGTTTATTATATAGAAAAACTAGCCTATATTTCCCCAAATATTCGCTTAAGATTAACTTTTTAAGACTAGTTGGGTTTTAATGGCTTTACATTCTTGCGGTATGATAAATGAAAGAAAGAGATGACTGTTGTTACATGATTTTGCAGTTTTGTCTACAGTGCGAAGTTTACTATATTTCTTCTACATATTCGAATAAACTTATAGCTGCCGCCTGGTTAGATATACGAAGGCTACAGCGATACATTTCTTCTCAGCTTTTGTACGCGGTATTCGTGTGGATAACTTATATGTATTACTAAAATACAGTATGGGTAAAAATAATACCCATATTCGAAGGTCTGTGTAATCACAAACAAACCACTTACAATGTTGTGGGACCACTCAAAAGAATCATGTAGCAATGAATCAGGCCTATTTGTTCCGTACCTTTATAAAATTTTAATGTTACCATTTGAGCAGCACGAATCACATCGATGCGATACTCTACCTCGTTCCAAACTCGTGCCAGCATGTCCGGTGCAACGGTGTGGATGGCGTCCGTAATTCTTGTTTTGAGTTCGGCAGTGTTAGTTGCAATGCTGGGACAAACACGAGATCGGTCATGTACCCACACATGAAAACATCACACGGGGTGTAATATGGGCTCCTTGGGAGCCAGTGAAGAAGTGGTCAGTCAACATCTGCTCTGCGACCAGTCCAGCATTGTGGTAACATCTCGTTCAGGTAGTCGCGAACAGCTAGGTGCCATTGGAGTGGTGCACCATCCTGCTGAAAAATTAAGTCCCTCGCTGCCTCTTCTAACTGAGGAAATAACCATCCGAAAAGCATGTCCAAGTAATAAATTCCAGTAACAGTTGTCTCTTGAAAGAATAAGGGGCATATAACTGTGTCCCTCGATACAGCGTAAAACACATTCACTTTGGGTGACGCGCGCTCGTGTTTTGTAGTTTCATATTTCATACTGGCCCGATATTCCCACGTTGTGCTGGTTGACTTTACCGTTGACGCGGAACGTCACTTCATCACTAAACACTGGCTTTGAGGTGAAGCCATCTTCAACCGCATTTCGGATAAGAATATCCGCGCAGAAATTACGTCTAAGTTCTTTGTCCTTTTCATTAGGAGCCTGCACAAGCTGTAACCTGTATGGTTTGTACGGCAATCGCTTTCGCAACACTCTCCACACAGTCGACTGAGGTTGTCTCATTTCCTGGCTAGCTCGTTGAGTTGATTTTCGTGGACTGCGCACGAACACGTGTTGAATCTGTTGCACAATGTAGTCTGACACGCGCGGCCACCCGAAACTTTTGCCTTTGCACAGGCAACATTTGCCACGAAACTGACGAAACTATCGTAGGATACTCCACCTATCAGGTGGATGTTGTCCGTATTTGCGACGGAATTCGCGTTGAACAGTCGTCACTGATTCACATTTCGCAAAACTTATGACACAGAATGCTTACTGTTGTTCAGTCGCCATTGTGTTTGCGGACTAACACTCCACACACTCTCGTAGTGCAACGAAGGTATCTCTCAGTGCTCTATAGTGGCGCACAAATGAAATCTTCGTCCGTACTTTGTCCATTCACCGCCTCACACCACGGCTTCGTGACGACATCCACACCAATATGCCGTACATGCAGGCACGAGTGTCGATGTGGGCCGTGCTGCTCGTGCTGGTCAAACTGCACATTTATAACGGTATGATACTAAACTCTATTGTTGCGCGGTTCTTTTGAGTGTCCGCACAACCATTTAAGTTGCTTGGTTGTAAATACAAAGGCCTCCAAATTTGGTATATTCTTTTTTTCTAATCCTGTGTATTATGCTATATATATACCTCATAAATTTTTTTAACATGAACGTGACACCTTTGCAGAATTAATAGAATAAATAGTTCAGTTTTATGGTACTTAACACTTACATGTACATCTTATCTGGCCTGTTCCGACATATTTTTGTAAAATGTGTGGTGGACTATATACTTAAGGAATGGATCAGTGATACATAAAATAATGTATAAGGATATTTCTGCATGCAGGGCATAGTTTTCTCTGAGGTTTAGCAGTCTCCAAATTTTTTTCTACATTTTAAGAATAAGATTAAGTGTAACTTTTGTCTGTATGCTTAGAGATAATTTCACTCCGTTTTTTTCTGCTGTTAAGACGTAGATATTACATGTGCTAGGCCTACAAGAGCAGGTAGTGTACTTTTCATACTTAACTATAATGATTAGAGAGATGTGTAATTCATGTTTTAGCTATATATTTTTTAATAAGTTGTCATATCACCATCTCATATTAAAAAGTTTGGAAGGCTTTCATGTGGGAACAGTATACTCTTAACAAAATAATAAAAGTTCATAATTTTAACGACTTTAGTAAACATAATTTTCAGATTTAGAATGATTAAGATTAAAATGTTTAGTTGCATAAATTATTTTTGGGGGCAGGCGTGTTTCAGCTTCAACATTTAATTGTGAGAATGTAATACTGTAACAGGGAATAAACATGGCAAGCTCGGAGTGAATTGCGTTTAATTTTTGTATTGGTTAGTAGTGTTAAATATAATGTGCTGTTTATATGATTTAGTTGTATAAAAATGTCGAACAGCATCAGACCTTTACCACATTCACAGAGACAATGATGTAGGGTTGTGTAACCATGGTAATAGATCATCCTATATCACCCTCTTTCGCCCTCTCGTCATCAGCGACATTAACCATTGCCCTTTCCCTCTCTAGCTGAGTCAACAAAAACGTGTGTCACGGTACAATGCAACAGTAACCTTTGAACTTCCTCCTTTCCCCTTCCCATTCCTTCCTCTTCATTCCCGATGAGTCACCACTCACTGGAGATGTGATTTCAGAATGGTTTCGATGTGTGGTGCAACTTTGTGTTCATTACTATTTATCTGTTTCTCGCGATCACACATGCACGGTGTCCTGTAACATCTTAAACAAATTCAGTTTTTGTAAACGTTAGACGTGCCTGACAAAGCCAACACAATATACAACGAGCTGTCTATGAATGCATTCCAGCAGTAATGATACCTGGACTACAGGATGACACAACTGTGCACATTTCGCCAAGCCTCCTGTAGACTAATTCCTTTGTACACACCACGGACGTAGAAGAACAAGTCTGGACACTCGCCTGGATATTTGACCCCCTTGTTGTTTGGCTGTAGTTCACCAAGTTACCGATAGTATTGTGTTTTATTGGCGCTGATGTTACGGCGGTCGGACTAAACTCCGCCCACTTCCTTTCCGCTAAGATAAACAATTTATCAAAACGTATTTTTTATCAATTTATGAAATACTTTCTTCGCTCACAAATTTAAGAAAAGGCTCCAGCAATCTTAATTTACTTTATAAATTTAACAATGGAAAAAATTGGACGGAGTTTGTATCCGGCCGCCCGGAAAACAGCGCCAAAAAGTACGACATTCATGATAACTTGACGAACTACAGCCAAACAACAAGGGGGTCAAGCAAAATACATTGTTAGATAGGCGAGTGTCCAGACCTGTTCTTCTACGATCGTGGTACACACCTACCATGACTAAAATGTCATGCCACACGTCCTTATAACACGTGAAATATTCGACCTTAGTGGCTTATTCAGTGTTGTCACGTTTAATGCTGCAGTGATAGTTTTAAGGTTCTGCTTATTTTATTCATGAAGTGAAAGGTAGGTTTCTTTAGTGTAGTCTATGTATTTCGTGAGACTGTTCGTAGTTTATCTAACAAGATCGATTACGTATGTAATAAACTCAGCGTTTTATTGCAGTTCTGCTTGTGTGGTAATAACATTTCAACATACGTTAAGACACACTTTTAACCTAACCGAAAGAATGAAACTTGAGATACTGTTCGTACTGGTGCTATTAATACATTTTCTGCGAATAACACATTCAAACTAAGCGTAAGAAAAATGTGAAACATGAAACAGTTTCAAAATTACATATAATATTTTACAAGAAAGAACAAGGCTTTATACTTCCAAACATAAAAACAAAAAAATAATATTCTAGTAAACATCTTTATTATAATAATACGTGTTATTTTTAACAGATCCAAGTGCATTTACACGGTCACTATTTTATGGTAAACATTTTACACTTCACTGAAATAACGAGATGCCTGCCAAACGATTTATATACAACGTGCGACCGGTTGGCATTACACGACGTGTTTTGTAGGTTAATAATAATGATTGTAAGCAAATATATTATTTCGGCAATACATGCAATGTTGTGTGCTGAGAACACACGCAGAGCATGGAAAGCTTGATACACGGTCGAAAAGTCCCTTTAATTTTTTAGTTCTAGTTTTTTTTATTATTCCAGCGAAAAATAAAGTACAGTGTGTCGACTTGGTTTCAATGCAGCCAACCCATATTTTCAATCACCAATAGAAGTTACTATTTCGTTGATAACTATGACGTCGCGTATTTCTAGTCAACATAAATCTACCAGCAATGACTTCAGTGCTGTTTCCAGGTTGTGTACAAGTATGTACTCGAGATCATTCGACTTAAGTACAAAACATGATCTCTCGATGGTGCAAAGTTTTCATAATTGATCCTTGAAACATTTTTAAACTACGGTCAGCAGCTCTTGATATCAAGGACAGAATACTGACAACAGTTCTTAAGAGTCCTACCCACAATCAACACAGAACAAGGCCGAGGTATTCACGCTGAACCACGGAGCATCTACAAGATTCACTGTAAACGAGTTTTACACGATTATGCTATTACTATCCAGGGTTTCTGAAACCCTTCCGCCTAATCAATAACCCTTGAGATAAACCCACCGAGACAGGTCACAGTAAGGACATTTAATCTGCACATAGCATGAGGAGAGCCTGATCTAGCTTTCAGTAGCGTGTTAGAAATTGCAATTGAAGGAAGTTCCTGGTGCATCAAGGCTTCCCCACTAGAACAAGTTCGTCCTCACTCCATTAGACACTTCGCGAAAGCTGGCGTTTCCAAACCTAACCCACGAGAATGTGGAGAGTTTCTATGTTTATGTGTTCGCATCCTCATTGCATTGCAGGAACACGTCTTAAGCCAGGTTAGCAGCTAGATAGTTAGGAAGGATGAAACAATGATGGTTTATACCACAATTTACACCCACCGTGGGTATCAACACGAATGGACCAAGTGAGGTGACGCAAAGGACAAGGTATATATGTCGTAATCGCATTGGGGAGGATATGGTTTCGTTTCCTGGTTCAGGCCATGTACATTTTGGTTTTTCAACGTTTCGCGAAATAATTCAAGGTGATGCTGGGTCGGTTCCTTTACAAAAGCTTTGGGAGATACATATATCATTTCCCATCATTGTGTCAAATGGTGTGTCACCACTTGTAAAGATCTCGCTTTGGACGAGAGGTAGAAAATTACACTATCTTTCAACACGATGGAGGCTGCATCTGCGTTCTCGTAGTTATTTAGTTTTTCTAGTTACTAAGCACTTCTCAAGAAAACGATTTTCATACCACACCAGCACAAGTCCAACATCAAGTAAACTTCGTCGTGTAGGAAATTCTTCTGCCTAGGCCTTGGACACCACAAGCTCCGCTTGAACTCGTGGTTCTTGCAGGAATTATGATTCATTATTAGTGCTTTTCCAACAATTTTATTCTATAAATTATACAAGAATTAAACGAAAAATAAAATAGGTATATTACAGGCGTACAGGTCTCTTAATGACTAAGGAATTTTATTATATAAGCTACATGAAAATATTTTGTTTTCCTTAGACTAACGATGACAATGTAACATGTGCATTGTCATGGCCGTAGCCTGGTTATTTTTTCTGTAACTGCAACCTCTTTATTATATTTAAAACTGACATTTTGTTGGTAAATGTTGTACAATGTAAAGCTATTTTACTGATGACTTCGTTTAATAGAACCTACCTGATTCTTTCAGATCATTACAATTTATTTACTAAACGAATAAAATATAAACACTATAGTTATGGACAAGTTGTTGAAACCTAACGTCTAGAAGCCGATCGATCCTAACTTTAGCTGTAAAACTGGGCAGATACCAAACATTTCAGAACTTTTTTACAGCTTGGAATGACCCAATTATGCAATTCTTTAGACTTTCTCTTATGTATTGTTTGATATTTGAAGTGTATGATTTATAACATACAGTAAACCAGAGCTACTTTGTGACAGTAGGGGTGGCTTTGGGACATGAAAAAGCAATTTATCTTCTCGCAGTCAGATTTGTGATGAGATTAAATCATCCAAAATGCACTTATTTGGCAATAAGAGTCATGAACGAAAATGTTCTCCTTTCAGTTAGTGTGCGGTAAACTTGTTGGTTATGTAAGTGTAAAAAGTCTACACAACAGAGTAGGCTGTTTTATGCTAATGTGGCTAGTATCCCTGCAACATGACCTTCTTGACTTTTAAAAGCAACAATGAAATTCATACTACTGAGGTGAAACAGGTATTCTTATCGACTATGAGAGCTCGGACTATTTTATCGGTCACGAAACGCTGAGGCTCAGACATTTGCAATTCGTTCCTTGTAACATGAATGTAGCAATGGCTTCAGCGTGGTTTCATTAAAAAAATTATTAAGTCTAGTTTTGTAAACAGAATTCCTATAGATCACATCTCTAGTTAACACTAAATTGTATGTCATGGATACCATCTTCTCTGTCGTACTTAGTGTCATAGTTTTCTACATGAGCACGAATCTCTTGAATTAGAGTTTGGGGACCACAGAAAGGTTCTAAAAAATCTGCATTCTCGCCCAAGTTCGTGTCAAGCCAGTTCGGCATTTCTTTAACTATTCATTCATTTTCAAGTGTGTCGCAGTAAATTTCAGAAGTTGTTCTCTTGAAGGTAGAGTTTTGCCAAACGGAAAAATTAAAAAACTATTGGCAGAAGGTCTATTAGAATATAATATTTTACGAAAAAGAGCACAAGTAGTAGTAGCAAGAATATTAACTTACAAAATCTGCAACATATGTTGACATTTCTCAAACAATTACCGGATTTGCAACCCTTTATGAGTACTTCAATCCCCAAACTTATGTAATAGTAAATGAAGTAGCTAAATACAAAAAACACGGTAAAACTGACTTCTGCTCAGCCTACCATTAAGTCCCTACTCATGAAAAAGAAAAGCAGCTTACATAATTCGTAGCATGTGCGTCAACTATACGAATTTAAGAGAGTTCCGTTTTGGCGTAGCTGATAGAGTTCCATTAAGGAAATAGCAATTAACTACATTAAACTAAAAGAGAAACATGAGCGAAATTTTTTCTTATCTAAATGACACGACTGTTTGAAGAGTCAATATAGATCAAAACAATAAATAAGGATTACTTCATGCTTTGATCAATTACAGACAACATAATATAATACAAAGTCGATGTGAACAAAGTAGTACATTTAAATATTTTAAAAGTATATGGCTTTTGTGATTAATGAGTTGGAGAACATGAAATAATCATAGTGTAATGGAAGAAAATGTCAATTTGTAATTTTTATTCATATAGAGTAGATATACACAATATTATTGGACTACACAACTTACGCAGGACTTAGTGGACCATAACTTTATTTTACGTTTCAGGCACGGAAACGGAGAAGACAATAAGTCAAACATGTCATCGCATCTAGGCACGGAGTATTAAACTAGCTTGAAGTATTTTCGTTCAAAGTATTTTGAAAGGGGCTTCAAGCGATGACTATGTTATATTAGTCTTGTAAAGTTTGTTGTAAAGTCCAGTGCAGGTTACAACGATTTTGATTTTCGATTACGGTTAGTATTTTCTTAGCTACAACGTCTAAAGTAATTTTTAGAACTTTTGATGTGATTTGCAATAATTTTTTTACCTTGCGGACGTATTTTTTTTCAAACCGTAAGAACACAGTTTGAAGCGCGTAATTGGAAAAAAAATGTACATAGTCATAAATAAAAGAAAAAACTTTCCGTACCACACTACAGCATGGCTCACGCACCAGTGCCAATATCTCTTAAGATTCCACTATACTCGTGAGGTACAAATTATTGGTTTTTAAGCCGTTATATTTATTTGACGGTATACATAAAAAAATGTGTTTAGGTATAACCATTTTAATGTATACGTACGTTATAATTTTTGCGCTAAATTTGCTTTATACGTCACATGCAATGTGTAAACAGTGTGAGGAAAAGTCGTGTAATAATATTTTTCTCTTACTGTTTGCGAATTGTATTTTACAAGTAATTCAAATTTGGCGCAATAATTTTAAAGAACATGTACAGGAAATTGGTTCTGCCTGAACACATTTTTAATTTATGCTGTAAAAGTAATATTACGACTTGAAACCTAGAACTCGTACATAAAGTGTATAGTGGAATCTTAATGTTGAGTCGTAGCTGGAATCTGGACCGCGGTGGCCGAATGGTCAGACCCTTCGCCTTCCTCCAGGGCGAACGGGTTCTGTTCCTGGCGGGGTCGGTCCTCGGATATTCGCATGTGGGAATCGTGCCGGTCGATGCCGTTGGTCGGCGGGTTTTCTCGGGGATCTCCCGTTTCCCCCGCCCTTTCATTCCGGTGCTGCTCCATACTCACCTCATGCCATCCTTCACCAACGCTAAAGAACTCGATGTTAAGCTATGACTAAAATCTCTCTCACTCTCACTAGCTGGAATCCCGAATTCTCCGCAACTACGAAGACACCACGTCAGGTTCGTAAATTTATGTCGTGAGAAGTATTTGTCCGATTACGTAATTCAAATTTAAAATGAAAGATCATTCCCTAGCATTAAACCCTGAAAAAATGTCATTTGTGTAGTAAAGTAATATTATATCATTTTTTCGTACAATTTTTCAAAATTGTTTTTAAATTGGTTGATTTCAATAGCAGTACCATGAATTTTGATATACAAATTAAAATTTCTAAACGAAATTTAGTTTGCAAGAGAAAGTTAACCTTTATGTATGGTTGTTATAAGTATAATTAGTATTAGGCAGTCGAAACTTCATTAAATTATTATTTCTATCGAAAATTGTATTTTAACTAAAAATAATAATATGTTCTTTTGGTTAAAAGTTTTACCCTTAACAAAATGAAGAATTATTTTAACCCAAGACAAAAAAAAACTATTTTAATATACTGTTGGTTTCAGCAATATAATTGTATTCTAAAAACGCTTGAACTACGAAAATAATTGTATATTTGGTCTAGGATGTGCTGCTTTGGCTGGACAGTGGCATGTCTTGAAACTACACAAAGTAATTACCTGTTGTGAAGGGAAACGAATACATTATGAATATTGTGTAGTTCAGTAGTTCTCCAAAACCCTGAGGACTTAATCGGCCAACGATAAATGAAGGAATTCACGCAGGCAGGGCATTTTATCCTAGCACCGCGAACAAGCAGTATTCCACCAAGTGAATATGTATTCCCTCTATAAAATGTTGTAACAGCTCTAAATAATCAACGGGGTGTCATTGAAGATTAAACCAGTAGATCCATGCACTTCGTACATGTAAAGGAAGCATCACGGATGGTCATACATGGGTCACCTTGAATGCATTTTCAGAATTTCACCTGTGCGCCACTTTGTCTGGCTGGTATAGAGCTCAGGTCAACTTTCCGTGTGAATATATGCTATTTTACTCAGTTAGTGGCATTCTCTTACAAATTGAGGGACATATTCATAATAGAAATTTATTGACATTTTAATATTACCGTACATCACAGGCGAGAGAAATGTGACCGAATTTATTCGACATTTCGTCACACTATTTCAGTTTGACGATAAATGGAAGAAAAATATGTTGCCCATTGGATTTTACTGATGGCTTATGAGTTGTAAGCACGGGCAGAATTATCTTTCCATGACCCTGGCGTTTAACAAGGTTCCCGAATAGAAGCACATAATTTGGCCTCTAGCTGAACTTCATATATTTCTCGTAGGCCTCGTTAAAATGACCAAAACTTATAAATAACATAATGCTTCTGTTACATGCAGAACGTACTTTCCAAAGGAATATAAGTAGAAGAGGAGTTTGGGACGTCTAGCCTGTTTCGAATAGCTGTACTTCGGAGGGCACGCGACATCACAGCAGGGCAGTGCTTTCCTAGCCCTAACGAGTCTACGTCAGTGTGCGATTAATTTCTAGTTTGAAACCACCTTCGTGTTCCAAGAACTGCCAAGGCCTTTGTATAGGTACTCTTTGTAATCTCTCGCCTCCCGTCCTCAGACACAGTCATGTGTAATCAGTCAACTGCTTAGCTTTTATAGCTCGCTGTCTCCCTGCAATCATCACTTTTAAAACACATACTTAATTTTATTCAGTAAATTACTCACTTGAGTACAAAACAAATTTGTTTGACTATCCTGTTTGTATAATATAATGTGGAATTGTGCATAATACATTTTAACTTATAAATACACATTTCCAGTACACTAAACACTGAAAGAGACGGAGACATTTTGCAGAGGTTTTGACAAACTATACAATATTTATGGCGAGAATATAGCACCACATATCCTAGATTCTAGGAAGACATTCCATATACCCCTGAGAAACCATTCACCAGGTACCGTAACACAAATTATTCTAAACCTGAATAGTTGCGTAAATTTTGGTTACTGTGCCATATAACTTTAGAAATATAATAAAAGTAAAAACAGTATTATTACACATTTGGAAGGATAGTAATTTTATTATTATGGGATGTATTGTGTTGGAATGCCAACAAGAAAATTGCGATTATATATGTATTCCATGGGTCAGAAGAGGTGTTTGTTTTTATGTAGGCAGTGAGCTGCTATGATTTTAAAAGGGTATACATCGTAGATATGATAGGCCATACAGCGGAGGAATCATGACGTTACAAACTTGTGTTGGTAAATTTAGGAAATTATTTAACTATATAATTGTTCTCAGCAAAACTTAAAACAATAATTTTTAGAAGTCTTACATGATTTTAGGAAAACTAACATGTCTTTTGATATCATATTATGGCTAAGATGATAATTTTGTGTTTCAAGTTCCATTGATGATTGCGTACGTGACACGCTATATATTCGGCACTGACAAGCTATGCTGTAGTATGTCTACAGTAGGCCACCTAAATTCTAATTAATTCTTTCTCTAAATTAAATATTCACAATTTATATAAGTGATTTATTTGATGAACTGTATTAATATCTTTTGTGATTGATGCTAAATTTAATTTAAAGTCATATTTTATATATTTAAAGTCATAATTTTTAGTAAAAGAACTGTCAAATTTTAGTAATTTACATTAAAAATATTTCATGTAATATTGTTTTTGTGTTTATATATTTATCAGTGTGCTATGACGCACGGAAGTTAAAGAAAACCTTCGTTACTGTGATCAGTAATTGTACTAAATTTTTCGTTTCTCTTAGTAAGAGAAATTTAGATATTTTCTCTTTTGCGAGTGCCTCAGCTGAGTTTTAAGTAAGCGTCACTTCTTCTTGGAAAGCTCCTAGGGCATGTCGTCCCGCGGCAGGCTTCTCTGCTAAGACGCCGACCCTGCCGTCATCGTAAGTTTAGGGATTTATTGGAGCGGATCCTAGGTCCTAGAAGCCGCGCTAAAAGTTTGCCAGATTCAGAAGAGGCAATATTAAGTAAATTCTAATTTAGCTTCTGAGTGAACTTGAACACTACGAGGGATGACGCGTAAGACAGACGCTTACGAGCCTTGCTCTAACTTCTATGAACTGTCTTCAGTGTAAATGTCTCAAATTTTATTGATTTAGACTCCAACAAGATTTAATAACGTTCAAATTGATATAGTAAATTTTCTACACTTTTGGTAATTAATTTAGGAGAACCTAGGCCTAACCAGAGGTCTGAAATAATTTCATAGAGACTTAAATTCTACAGACTGCAAAAATTTAAATGTAATAGCCGTGCAAGATTGCATTACAGATTTTCCTCAATATAACTTTACTACAGTTTCTGCAACTCTGATATCATTTCAAGCTTTTGTGAGTGCTGTGAATATGTTTTGTTGTATCTGGTTGAGAGCAGTGCTTGCTGGCAAATTTCACTTATTTTCTTTACTGTCTAGGGAATAGTACCTATTTTCCGCTGAATTCGTTTTCATTTTAATTAAATAATTTTTCTTTGCTATTTCCAAATACGTGTTCTCTATGTAGATTAGTTTTATTAGTGTTCTGTATTTTACCAGTGTAATATGTTATCACAGAAAAAGCTCACACGCACTACAACACATTCACACAAAAATATTAACTTAAAATCACGCAAAATAGAATTTATATATAAAGTAATTACAGATGATAATTTTGTGTTTCAAGTTCCATTGATGATGGCGTACGTGACACGTTATATATTCGGCACTGACAAGCTACGCCCGAACGCGTTTGAAGTGAGAGGACTAAATGGTGTCAGCACAGGAATAATTCACTGTGGAGATGCCGCCATCCTTTCTCAGTGGCTGAAGTACATAACAGACAACATCGTGGGTTTAACTCATTTGCAGGCAAGTACGTTGTTTTGTTATTATCTTATAGCAATTCGAATGCTTATTTCTTGTAATATATATTGTAACGGTTAATAAAAGAAAATCTAAAATAAAGTAAGCCTGCAGTCTCACTTACCCATCATGCATAACCTATTAATAACAGGTAAATAAATTTTGGTGTTTGGTTCACTAGCCTCTGGAGACGAGGCCAACACTCAAAACCACGCCTCCAGAGTACATAAATACTCTTTCTACACAATATATTTAAATATAATTAATTAGGCAGGGTGATACTAGTAAACAAACGAAAACTAACCTAAACCATGATCTTCAATTGCCAGAGCCGTCGTCAATTTAACAGTCCACGACCAACTCTGACAACACACAACACAAACTACAAACTTCTAACCACCCCTGCCTAAGTAGAACAAATACCCTTCTGTCGCAGGCCCCTACTAAAACTACCCTCAAAATAACTAGGTAAACTAACCAACAAACAACTATTGGGAGCGTCCACCAAGTGACCTGCGATAAACTACATTCTACATCCTCAAGGATGTAAACCTAACCTAAAAACAACTGCAGATTAAAAGTCGTAGCTCAACACAGCTACGTGACCTAAAAACAAAGATAGGCGGGGGTAGAGCTTACACAACAACTCGCTTTCGTCTGCGAGAGGCAGACTTACTCAAAAACCTGGGATCTAAGTTCATGTAGTCCTTAAACAGGATCTGATTTCTGCCTCTACTAATTTGGTAAACCTTCCTAAGGTCAAATAAAATGTAATTTACAAAAGATCAAGAAAATTAAGGGAAAAATTTACATTTTCAAGAGAAAGTCGTAAATAGATTTAGTTTTTCTGTATATTTAAAAATAAAATAAATTAAAATCAATCTTATTTAAAAATATACAATGATTTAGCTACATAATTTAGTGTAAATATTATACAAAATAAGTTAGTAAAACAAATATCCATTAAAACAGTTTGTGCCGATTAAAGGCAAGTTTAAAACGTTTGTTCACACTAACTATCTATACATAAAGTTAGACCAACGTAAATTAGAAAGTTTACTTAAGGTTTCGGCGTGTCCAGCCACTCCCAGATGAGATGTCCTTTGCCTCGTACTCGTACATTTGAAAAGGGCTCCAGCTAGCTCTCAGCCTTGATAAATAATCTGCGTCGTTAATAACTTGATGATTACGGTAACTGAGAGACCGTAAATTCACATTAAAAAAAGCCGATACCGATCTGTAACGAAAGCCAAATACATTAATTTTCAAACACAGGCGTGCTACGACATTTAGTTACCAAATTTAAAGTATGAAACAACATTACTTTTAAATCGATTTGGCTGCCTTTGAGGCCACAGCACATGAAACCTACATGGTTAATTCACAACACCTACTCCCGGACAAATGAACCACACCAAGAATAACTAATCACAATGAAAATAACCAAAGACCAATAGACCAAAGAATACTCATAATGGCTGACCATAATGACTGACTTACTACGACTCACTGCCTACGACTCATTGCCCAACAACGAAGTTCAGTCTGTACTGCGTAATGATGATGTGAAGATAAATGTATGTGGTTGTGTATTGTGTACTAGAGATGATAGTGTGGAACGCTGGTATGTGGAAACTAATCCAGATGCGCGTGACACAACAAAATTTACTTGGACGTTAGCCACGTGACACATACACATATAGCACTTGCAAAAAAATATAAAAATTAACATAAGACACTGAGACGGCAACACTCATTAAAAACTATTGGAATTATAATAATCCTAATTTATTTAAGGTGAATTTGAATGCAAAGAAACGAAAATAGGTGCTATCCCAATACAGGCTGCTGTAGTATTTAGTATGAAAAATTACTCTCTGGACACATATCACTGACATACTCTATACACTTCCAAAAAATATCAAACGTCACATACATCAATAACATGTTCTGGAGTTATAAAATAAAATCAGTAGGTTCGAAATTCAGCCCCAAACTAATGAGTTTTCTCGGCTAGTTAATCCAGTAGTAGGCATGAGATACTACACAAACGACCACTGGATAGGCTACAGAGTGACGTATAAACATTAAATTCAGTCTCGCAATTTATTAGTAGCAGTTCCAAACAGTTTAGATAAAATTTAGACACTTCCTGAGGAAAATTTGGTCAAAATATGAAGCGAGGCACAAAAATACTTCAAACAGTCCCGGAGGCTTAAAACTTTTATAATTTTTACACATTTTCAGTTCAACAAAATAATTGAGCTACAGGACAAGGATAAAAAAATAGAGATAGTAAGCGTCAGTCTTACAGTTCGTATCCCACGATGGCTTGATGCTCACTACAAACTCTCTGACAAAAACTGGACAAAACACAGCCTCTTATTAAAATGGCTTACTACTTTTAATAGTATTGCTCCCTATTTTATGACTCGGCTCCCTCGAGTCCCTAAAATTACGACGGCGGCAGGAACAGGCATCACAAAAAAATCGCCTGCTGCATACGTTTCGCTCGCATAGGAGTTGGGAAGAAGCTAAAAGGACGCCGCCGATAGCGTCACTTCAAACAATTATCAAAGAGGAATCTGAAAAACTCTCTATGCTTGGAGCAAGCAAACTCTGATGATAATTGTTAAAATTCCTCACTGTGTATTCTGTTGAATATTCCAGTACTTTTAAGTCATAGCATAGAGAAAATTATAACCATTAAAATTCCAAACAACATTATGCTTATTAAAATTAAGTCAAAATTTTGATCAGCAGATTAACAAAGACCTAATGGGCTGTTATAATTTAATAAAATTATTGTAGTATTTCTCTGAAATTAATATTCTTTCATCACTAATTAGTAACATTAACTTACACATTTCCATTACACAGAGTAAATTAACATAGTAAAAAGGGAGTAAAAATTAAATGACATTGTCATCTGTAATCTCATTACAGAATGCCCCAACTTCTGATTCAACTGGGTAAATTAACATAAATTTACCTAGGAGATAGCACCTGAATATTTTAAGTTATATAACAGTTCAACAATCAGATGAAATGCATAATGAAACATTAACATAGATATATAATATCGTCAAACAATCAAAACAGTAACTAAACTTGAATTAGCATAAACATCAATTTAAATATGATCAGATAGTAAGGTACTCTCAGCTTCAGCTGCTAGAGTTCAGTTCTCCAGATTGCTGAAAAAAGGAACAAACAAACAGATACATCTTTGCTGGTCTGAGAAGTCTCTCGCTGTGGTCTCTTTCCCGCTGATTCAAAAAGCGCGCCAGCGCTAGAAGTTGGCGGCACTGTAGACAAATGTGCGGCCCCACACACTGGTTGGCTGCACCGCGACATTGTGACGTCAGCAACAACTCGCTTGTCTACTATTATTTGCGTAGTGTTTTTACAGAAATGCGGTGTGTGTCGGTAAAGTCTCGTCGTACACGCAGGTAAATATTCTCACAACACCACATCCGACACTTCAACCTTCTGTGACTTGTATTAATGTTTATACTATATTGCCTCATAATTTTACCTAGCCTTGTTTATAGGCGCGTATTGTTCATTCGCGCGAACGACCATTAAGACATGGCGTTCGGAACACTGTTTTCGTTTGAGCATAATTAAAAATTGAGCAAATATGTACTGAAAGTTCCTGATAAACAACACGCGTTACCCAGTTCTTGTAGATTCGTAGTCCTCGTAGCAGCTGGTTGTAGGGATTCTCCATCGTAGAAATCTCTTATTTTCTTGGCACTGGCATCAGAGGCTTCTTATATTTTAAGGAAGCTGAAAGCATAGTAATGACATGTGCGGAGAGGGAGTGTGGCAGTAAAATATCAGCTCTGTGTAATACCTATCTCCTCCTAATGAATTCAGCTTATTGATGACTCTGACAACAGTAATGGGTAAGGCGGGTTGTGAGAAGGAAATCTCATTTCCCTAACAACAGCTAGGATTTGTAGTACACATTAAAATGTCGTTTCAACAATACAACGCAGAATAATATAACACATAGAATCAAAATAACTCAATGAATAAAATAATACGATTAGATCAAATAATAACCATAAAACACAGCAATAAGCAAATACTCAATAATGCGCAACACACTAATCGTTCTCGTAACGACTGACAGTGATCACAGCATGAAGTGAAATACATATATGAATTCAACCATAATCAAACACATTCTGTACAACACACAAATAACATTAACAAGAAAAGAATATACACCTGAAGATACATAAACATGAAGAAAACATAGCTGACCTCAAGCACCGGATAAAGATATTCAACAAAACAGCAACTTGGACTTCAACTGCAAACTCAATACGAGATCCTAAACATAAAATAAATGGATAACCCAGACGTGTAAGTACTCTGTAGATTAACATTAGACAAGAGTGCTCTCCCTTTTTAGACATTGACTTTGATAGGACACAAAATTACTTGTGCCATAGTTCAGACTCTTGACAGAGTACAAATGTACAGACTGATAACAGTTAACATCTTCCAGAATATAGGCGAGCAGGAAACAGAACAAAGCAGCTGGTACAGGTGCTGCTAGAAGTGAAATCAGATTAGAAAGCAAGCTAATATGTAGCAAGACAGAATTTCTTCGCAGTTAGATGCGTGACTACTAAGTGATAGTGTTCATGGTTTACGCTGAGTTCATCAACAGAGGCGAAATGTATACGGCTTAACTTCCATATTAATAATATAATCGACGATAGGCTCTGTAGTGGCTCTCGACATCACTCGCCAGGAGCACAAATAACTTCAAGCTTCACATAAATATCTGCTTCTGACTAAGCAGGAAAATAATAAGCCGTCCACACAGGATAACACCTCTAGTGTTGCTACAACACCTTGTAAGCTTCAAATATAACTAAGTAAATAATACATAAAACGAATGCAGTAATCTCTGTTAAATTCAGAAAGTTAAAAAAAAATCACTTAGGCCTTTTTCTGAAAGTGTTACTCTTGCTAGTACTTTAGCATAACTTGCTTAGCAGACTCTTCAGCTACAGGCTGACTCTTCTCTGGTGCTTGCACATATGGACGTAGCTGTGTGATATTCCAGCGACCAGCTGGTGCTCCATCTGTAGTCACTAGCTCGTAACAGTTCTTCTGCACAACAGATTTAGCGACGAATGGTCAATCAAAAATTAGGAACAACTTCTTGGTTACTTTATCAAATAGGGAACTGGTAGGATTAGTTCTCCTTAATACAAAGTCGCCTACAGTAAACTTACTCCTCTTGCTAATCTTCTGGGACTTTCTTCTGCTTTCAGCAGCGATAAACAATCTCGTACGAACTAAATTTAAAATTTCCTCCTGCATCTTGACCGGGTCGTCTTGAGGTAGCTCTGCTTTCATTTTGGGCAGAAGCTTGGTCACGTCCAACAACTCTGCACAGTGGTTGGAGAGGAGTGCATGGGGACAAAAACCTGTAGTTATATTTACTGTATGATTGAGCACAAATTCTATTATAGGTAACTTGTCTCGCCAGTTCTGCTGAGCTGCATGGCAAAGTATACGCAGGGTGGTTCCCAGAGTGTGCATGCTTCTCTCCACTGGGTTGCTTTGTGTATGGCGGACTGATATAGTTGTGGATATGATATCCAGTCGACGAACTTCCCTTTGCCAAAGATCACTCGTAAACTGACTGCCTTTGTCAGTTAGCAGACAGGATGGCTTGTTAATTTCCTGAACAAATAACTTAACCTTGGACAACAGGGTTTTAGTATTGGCTTGCATCACAGCGTAAAACTTGATGTACTTTGAAAACAAGTCCAACATTACAAAAGCATACTTCACTCCAGATCTTGAGGTTGGAAGCGGTCCAAATAGATCACCGTATACAATCTGTTGCGGCTCATGAGGTAGGATAGACTTGTATTCCCCTACTAAATTTTCTTGTAGGTGTTTTGCCTTCTGGCATAAATCACAGGAAGATGTTACAGACTTAACAGTTTTATACATCCCAGGCCAATACATAATTTTCTTCAGTGTTTCGTACAGTTTTGTAGCCCCTACATGACATAGTAGTTCATGAGCTTCTGTAGTCAGGTTCGTAGCTAATGATGTTGGGATAACTGGTTTTCAGTATTCGCAGAAATGTGGAATCAGAGTGGTAAAACAAGACATTATTATTATCCAGGCAATAAATACGGTGTAACTTATCCGAAGGAGAAATTGAAACTAACTTATCTCTGATCTTTGAACAGAACACATCCTTTAATTGCTAGGCTGGAAAATCTTCCAACAGCTGTTTTAAAGCGTAGCTATTATGCAAGAGCACAGGGATGGATGTTGATACATGGAATTCTCTACGACTTTGACGGGGCTGGAGCGGTGTTGATCCCTCGTCCGGAATTCTGCTGAGGTAGTCAGCCGCTTCGTTGTCAGTTCCCTTGATGTATGACACTTCTATGTCATATTCTTGGAGTAGGAGTTGCCATCGCATTAGCCGATTGCCAAACGTCTTCCCTAACTTAAGGCAAGTCAGCGCTTGGTGGTCAGTACGCAGCTTTATCTTTTCGCCCAGAAGGAGATCTCTAAACTTCTGCAAAGCCCAGACAATCGCTAGAGCTTCTCTCTCTCCGTGACTGTATAATTCCTCTCAGCAGTGTTAAGGGTGCGGCTGGCCATGGTTACTGTCTTCTCCCGGCCGTCGTCATCTACTTGAGCCAACTTGCAGCCCAGAGCATACGCAGAGGCGTCAGTGTATAGCAGATATTTCTTGCCCTGGGTAGGATGATAAATCACGAGCTCCTTCATGAAGATGTCCTTCAGCTGCTGCATGGCTGTGTTATGCTCCGCAGTCCAATTCCACAGTGTATCTTTCTTCAGGAGGGAGAATAATGGTACTCCAATTGTTGCTACTTGGTCAGAATAATCTCGATAAAACCCAAGGACACCTAAGAAGGCTCTTAATTGCTTGGGGTTTCGAGGTGTGGGGAAGTCCGTAATAGCTCTCAGCTTATCTGGAGTGGTCTTTATTCCCTCAGGAGTTAACAGGTGACCTAAGAAGGGTAATTCTTCCCTGATGAACAGTGACTTCCGAATTTTGACAGTCATCCCAGCTAGCTGAAATTTAGAGATCACAATATGAATATGGTCTAGATGCTCTTCAAATGATGCGGAGTTTATTAATATCGTCGATGTAGGCTCGAGCGAAAGCATGGCACTCTTCGCCCAGGGTCTTATCCAAACACCTGGTGAACTCTGTGACAGAGTTTCAGAGCCCAAACGGCATAACCTCGAATACACACTGTTTACTCTGGAACAGGAATGCTGTGTACTGTTGGGAACCAGACTCCAAAGGCACTTGCCAATACGCACAGGTGATGTCTAAAGTATTCAAAAATTTGACCCCTGGGTAAAGGCATAAGATGTCCCTAGTCTGTACGGGGCTCTCTCTCTCTGTCTATCACCGCAATCTTGTTTATTTTGCGGGCATCTAGACACAAAGTACTGTCCCATCACGCTTCTGTACACAAACCATAGGGATGGAGTATGGACTAGCTTCTCTCCTAATGACATTCCACGTGAGCATTAACTTCAAAAACTCTTCTGCTTCAGCAAGGTATTTCTTTTGAATTGGGTAGGATTTGTGATGAAAGGACGTAGGGTTGTTAACCTTAATTCGGGCCTGATAAATGTTATTGCGACCAGGTATTTCCGAAAAATTTTCCGCATGCTGCATTAACATGTGGTACAGTTGGTTTTGCTGTTGATTGTCGATTAAGGGGCAAGCTGCCACTGCTAGTGATACCTCCTCAGCTATGGATGGAACAGAGTACGAGTTGTCGGTCAATAGAGGAAACAAACAGATGTCCTTATGCAGGGAACCCACAATTTTGTCTGCAAACTGCCACTTTTCTGGAACGACAATGCTGTCCTTGTTTTCAGCAAAAGAAATAAGCCATCCAGCGAAGTCCATGATGATCTCATAGTGAGATAGAAAATCAATTCACAAAATACGCGGCTGAACTAGTCTTTTGACAACTAGGACAGGAATTCCTTTGGCCTCTCCTAGACCTTCCACCAGGAGAATAGTCTGGCGGTCAATTAAAGGGCTGGCTCTAGACGTAACTCCTGTCTATGACTTTTATCCGAGGTACTGGAAACATGGGAGGCTTAACACCGCTGGCTTCTATCTATTGCAGCAATTCCTCACTCATACAACTTATTTCGGCCCTGCTGTCTAGTAAAACGGGGACCTTAATACCGTATACTAGCAGAGGTAGTTCAGGACACAATGCTGTCTTATCCGCGATATGTGCATGATCTTCGTCCAACAGAAACTCTCGATCAGACGGATCCCCACGTTGGGCGCCACTTTCTCTCTGTACTGCGTAATGATGATGTGAAGGTAAATGTACGTGGTTGTGTAATGTGTTGTAATGGGCAAAATTTCAATATGCTTATAAATTATATGTACTTAGGATAGATGTGTAGCATAAAGACTGAACTGAAAAAGTGTGTTGTTGGTAAGCCTCTAGAGAGGGCCGAGGGGAAGTCAGCACTAGACAGAGCAGAAAATATGAGCTCTGCGAGGGATCACGAAAAAAGTGTCGCCGAGGCTTGTCGCATCCCCAGGGAGTCTTAAAATGGGTGTAAGAAGGGTTGGTTTGCTTGTTCAGAGAAACTTCGCTGGTGGTCCAGCCATGCTCCAGCAGTGTAACCTCTTTCCCCTTTAAATCACTCTGAGAGACAGCGAGAAAATTTGGAACGAGGCTCTTTTCTTCTCTTCCCCCCCCCCAACTTTCCAAAATGGCGGCGAACGAGCAGAAGTCATGTTGGTGGCAAAAAGAAAAATAATAGTAATTGTATATAGTATTTAAATAGTGTCAAAATTAAAAGGAAACGATTATATGTGGGAAATATGTGTCATTATGCAATGTAAGATTTATGTAAATAATTTAAATAATTTCGAATGAATAAATGGCGGAGGACCTGTGTCGTGAGACAGTCACCGAGACGGGGCGTGGCCTGTTTTTCAGGGAAGGTCGGTGATTGGTCAGTTTATAAACGTGGAGATCGCGAGGGTTCTGGTCGTCAGGGAGTGTTGACGCCGGATCGAGGCAGTTGCCCGTGGACCCCTTCGAAAGGTGGTTCGCACGGTCAGCTACATTTTCAGTTGATTAAATTTTTGGAATTGTCTTGTATGTGGAAACTAATCTAGTTGTGTGTGACACAACAAACCTTACGTGGACGATAGCCACGTGACACATACACATATAGCACTTGCAAAAAAATATAAAAATTACCATAAGACACTGAGACGGCAACACTCATTAAAAACTATTGGAATTATGATAATCCTAATTTATTTAAGGTGAATTTGAATGCAAAGAAACGAAAATAGGTGCTATCCCAATACAGGCTGCTGTAGTATTTAGTATGAAAAATTACTCTCTGGACACATTTCACTGACACACTCTATACACTTCCAAAAAATATAAAACGTCACATACATCAATTACGTGTTCTGGAGTTATAAAATAAAATCAGTAGGTTCGAAATTCAGCTCAAAACTAATGAGTTTGCTCGGCTAGTTAATCCAGTGGTAGGCATGAGATACTACACAAAGGACCACTGGATAGGCTACAAGGTGACGTATCAACATTAAATTCAGTCTCGCAATTTGTTAGTAGCAGTTCCAAACAGTTTAGATAAAATTTAGACACTTCCTAAGGCAAATTTGGTCAAAATATGAAGCGTGGCACAAAAATACTTCAAACAGTCCTGAAGGCTTGAAAGTTTTATAATTTTTACACATTTTCAGTTCAACAAAAAACTGAGCCACAGGACAGGGATAAAAAAAAATAGAGGTAGTAAACGTCAGTCTAACAGTTCGTATCCCACGATGGCTTGATGCTCACTACAAACTCTCTGACAAAAAACTGGACAAAACACAGCCTCTTCTTAAAATGACTTAATACTTATAATAGTCTAGCTCCCTATTTTATGACTCGGCTCCCTCGAGTCCCTAAAATTACGACGGCGGCAGGAACAGACGTCACAAAAAAAATCGCCTGCTGCATACGTTTCGCTCGCATAGGAGTTGGGAAGAAGCTAAAAGGACGCCGCCGATAGCGTCACTTCAAACAATTATCAAAGAGGAATCTGAAAAACTCTCTATGCTTGGAGCAAGCAAACTCTGATGATAATGGTTAAAATTCCTCACTGTGTATTCTGTTGAATATTCCAGTACTTTTAAGTCATAGCATAGAGAAAATTATAACCATTAAAATTCCAAACAACATTATGCTTATTAAAATTAAGTCAAAATTTTGATCAGCAGATTAACAAAGACCTAATGGGCTGTTATAATTTAATAAAAATATTGTAATATTTGTGTGAAATTAAAAGTCTTTTGTCACTAATTAGTAACATTAACTTACACATTTCCATCACACAGAGTAAATTAACAGAGTAAAAAGAGAGTAAAAATAAAATGGCATTGTCATCTGTAATCTCATTACAAGTCCTTATATAAAAACTGTCTTGCTGATGTTTTCGATCAACGCACAAACATTTCTACGCACGGGAGATTGAAAATAAACATAACCTTCTCGGAACGATTTGTGAACAAACACGTAGCACGTCAGTAGGGCTAACCGGCTGTGACGTCAACTATCCCAGGTGTACCAACAAACACAGAGCTGAGTACAAGAAAGAAAATAGTAGACTATCATCACTCGCGCACTGCTGTTCCTAATATAGGGCTATTACGTCATAAAAACTTAACGTGTCTCGTGCAGTTACCTCAACGAATCTAGCAAACATTTGTGTACAAATACATTGCACGTAGCCTGTGAATAACAGCCTAACCTCAACGCGATTTACTAGCAGATGTACTGTGACGTTATCGATAAACTGCCGACAAGTGATTAAAATACTGATGTTTTTGTAACAACTGGACGTACGTGTGTGTCAAGGCCCGATTCGCTCTAAGTGAAAACAAGATGACCGCATCCTAGCAAGAAAAGCTTTACCATAAATAGGCTATTGACCCAACTAAAATCAATAAAGAGGCGGGCGATAGAGGCGCCCAAGACCTACCAAATAAACCAACTTGTATAATCCGATACGCAATCGTCTAAAAGTTGTGAATTATTTTAAAAAAATTTTGCTTAACACTACCCTGAGCTAAGAATTTTCTGATGGTGTAAAAACTAACTCTCCATCTAGAACGAAGTTTGTACAAATCAAAGGTGATAAGTGTCGTCATATTTAAAAACACATTTCACGTAAAAAATCCTTTCACTGATGTTGTGTTTGGTTCTGAAAGATGCCAATATTGTGCACGAGGTAAAATTATCAATGGGTCACATAAATGATCACCCGCTATTGGAAAAACTGCCTCAAAGTATGGCCAATAAACTAACAAAAAGTAGTATTTTAAATTAACAAATGTCGATGCAGTTAAATGTGAAAAATTTAACGTATTGCAGAAGATTCACACAATGTAAAATCAGCTGTAAGGTTGAATTTATCATATGAGGAAATAATAAAATGTAATTTTATTGAAATTAATATGTTACACAATGTTTGCAATTATTAAAATGTATTTTGAATGTAAATGTGTAATTTGTTGAGGATACAATGAAATTTTATTAATAAAAGTGGTAATAGTAAGTTATTTCAATAAACATAACCGATATTATCGAAATGGAAAGTTAACGTAAACGAATTACATTACCGAACACCCTTACGTATGGGCTGCTTCATATTCACAACGGCCGTGGTAAAGTAGAGTAGAGGCTAGTGCCATGAAGGATTTACATAATGGCAATATTAGGAGTAAGGTTATTTGGCAGGAAATTTGTAAGTTATGTACTTAAAAGCGTAGTAATGCAAGTTTATTGCGTAGAGAGGTAAAATAAAATCTACACATATAAAAGAAAATTACTTACAGCAACAAATACATGTCATTCGGACTTTCAACGAAATTATTAACTGTGGCGAGCAGATATTTTCAGTAGCCATATATTTCCGTTCTTTCACTTTCCTCAAGGTGCCTGTGTATCTGCTTTGTCACGTACAAACACGAATTTTGTCGTACCTTATGTTTTGCTTTTTGCCACAGTAAATGAAGACTTAACGTTCCAAAAGGTGCTAATTACCAAAAAGTAACTTTAGAGATAATGGCAAAAAACAGTTTACTGCAACAAACAAATAAATAGGAAAGTGTTCAATACTGCTAATACAAATAAAACACTTACGCAAAGAAAAGTAAGGTCACAAACTGTATGGTAAATGCAAAATATATATAATTTAAAAGCAATTTGAATGAATTGTGTTCTAATTTCTAACAAAACAAAAACCAATGGAACATTTAACTTATGTATGCTTTGTAACGAAGTAATACATGATATAACAATATGTGGTTGGCAACAGAATTAAAATATCATTAAACTGAAGAATGTACTAAGTCCACTTGAACTTTTCTACTACGTGATCTTTGAAAGAATTGTGCAATTGTAGTGCATGATTGGATTTATGTCCAAGCAAATAAATTCAGTTTTCTATTATGGTGTTACGCCAAACATCGGGATATAGAGTCTGTGATTCATTTAACAAACTACTGCTTATAACATAACAATGGTGACAACCAAACGGTAAATATAATTTAATTGAAGAATTTACATAGACCACATATTAATATTCTTTTCATTATATGCATTGTGTTCACACCAAACATCAGTAGCCTACTTTCTGCATTCAGTTAAGAGACATTATTGTTGCCACTTAGTTTGATATTCCCCTGTCTCGCACAAATTACTGTAGAATTTTTTGTGCTTTTCATCTCATTGAAAGATTTCTTCGTGTGTATTACTCCAGGTGATGACATTTTAAACCAATGAAAAGGTTGTAATGTTCATCTTGGCCGAATTAATGAACATATGACATGTTTGTCAGAAGTCAAGGAAATCATTCTGTCACGTCTGCAGCACTCTAAATGGTTGTGTAGTGCGATATATCTTCACAATTTCCATAAGGTCATTTATGAATGTAACACTTTACAGCATTACTCTTCTTTTATATTATTGCAAAATCACCGTCGCAAGCTAGAAAAATATGACTCGAAACTAAGTAGTTGTATTCTATTGAGTTATATACGCGAGTTGATACCAGAAACATGTACACCAAAATTAGAACACGATTTTTGTTCTGAGAGAAGCAGTTATCACTCCACACTACAATATTATGTTCGGATATGAAGCTAGATTCAGTATTTTATACTTTGAAGAGAAAAGAGTGATGGCATTAGCACTTCTATCGTTTACACCCTTGTGCCACATAACACATCAAGCCATCACTAGTATAATGGACATGTGCACGGTAGTTATGGTAGGAAAGCTGTCGCAAATAAAACATGTTCAAGTGTGTCAAACTTGGTACAAACATCACCCGTTGCATGACCACTGACAGCGTGCAAATACTGCTATAATCTGGTCACTATAAACTGAACACACATCAGAACTTACAACTAATTAAAATGTGTTTTATTGGGCTAATAGTTGTTAACTTCTGAGTGTGTTGAATCGTTTACACTTGCTTTTAGTTCCATTGGAGTTTTCATATTAAAAATAGTAAAGATGGCAGCAAAACGGCTGAAAGAAATATTTATACAGTGTTCACTTTATCGTGAACGACCTATACCTGGCATACTTGAGTCTGCAGAGACTTTTTTTTTTCAAAGTGTTCAATACTGCCTCTGTTTTCCTGTGATATAATTACAAGTTGATTAGTGCACTTCGGTATGTTGTTAGGTTTCCTTTAATTAGAAAGTCATAGAGATCACATTTATTACATGTACTATTTCTAGGTTTTCGAAAACATGGTTGTGGAAAGTCACGAAGGAGTATTCTTCTGTAGCATACAGGATTTGAAAGCTACAGTCAATCTATTACTATAAATGTCTGGAGAAAGATACTCCTTTCTTGAATAATGCCCTATGTCATTGGTATGGAATTAATATGTTTCATGACCTGTTGTTGATCAGCACCATTGTACTTTTTCTTATGTGCACCTCAGATGGAAGAAGAGACACAATTTTCTTCACTATAGTTTAAATCTGTTTTTTAGTCACTATAAAAGTGTCCGTGAACGTTTTTCCGGCAGACACGTGTATGATTCTCTTCACCATCAGGAACATCTAACACTAATGTAAATTGCCCTCAACTTTCTATCGGACTTGCATACTGCCCATGACGTCTGCATGCAACAGGAATGACGTGAATTAACCCAAACAGAAATGTATATTGACATTTTTCATCTACACTATAATATTTTTCAAATAATCTTATTTTCATATCTGATTACAATGCTTTACAATTCAAGTGGTTAAATTATGCTTGAAATATTCACACACATATAATTAGCAGACCGTATAATAGCCAACAACAGGAATAACATTGTTTGTTAGTTGAATAATGCATACATGGAAACAAATGTCCGTGATAATGAATTGCATAGGTTCACTGTGCACTGTTAAAAAAATTTCCGTAAATTCACGGAAAAAGTACTGGCAAAAAATTATCCGGATTTCTTCCTAAATTTACGGACACTTCATTTTCTGCTGCAACCTAGTGTCCGTAAATGTACGGAAAATCAACTACAAATAACGGAAACTTAATTTCTGTTTATTACGTAAGTTCCGTAAAAATACGGAACATTAACTAAACATAACGGAAACTTAATCCCTGTTTGTTACATAATTTCCGTAAATGTACGGAAGACTAACATTAATTAACGGAATCTTAGTTCCTATTTTTAACAGATGTTCCGTAAATAAACGGAACATTGTGCCTCATTTAACGGAAATGTAGTAATAGTAAATTACAAATCTTCCGTTAATATGAGCAACATATAAGCCAATTTTACGGAAACCTTTAACACATACAAATGGAATTTCTTTCCGATTGACCGGAGTATGTGTACTTCTGTAACAAAAATGTCATTAGTAAAGAACAGAAATTCCATTCATAACCAGAAAGAAAATTGTCGGTGCAATGATCCTCAATATCTAATGCTTTTGTAAGGGTATTTAAAGTCTGAATGCACAAATACACGAAACATTTTCACGGTTTTCTTAAAAATTGTTCTTATAATGACAGGTTAACTTTCCTCGATGGAAAAATCATGTGGATTAGTCTAATCAGTAAACTAAAGTTTCTGTAGCAAAATAATTTTCAAAATCTAGATTAAAATTGAAAATTTAGCACACACTGTAAAAGCAATTGTTAGCCATGAGATTGTTTCAAGACATTTGCACTTTTTAAAGCCTCAAAAAGGTAAATAAAG